>LOEQ01013945.1:0-19679 GCA_001685075.1 Bramus lutescens | reverse complement strand
CTTACTGAGACTGGACTAGATCGTTTGTTCATGGTTTCCTTTATTCATTTCACAGTCAGTCTGCTATCTCTATTTGTCTCTTGAATTCCTCAGTATTAGATTTTAATTAGTCACCATTACTAACAGACATTATACACTACATATAGAACCATTTGGGTCTTTGCATAATGCTGAATCATTAAAATAAATCATGTATCATTTGTTAAATAAATGTTGAGAATTGGGTTGGTGCCTGAATTCTAATCTAAGCTTTTTGGTTAGGCATCCAGGAATGAAACCCATGTGCCCTGTAATGACTGACCATATTCTAAAATGTTTTTAATTATTTGTATATTATAAATCTAAAAATAAGAGATCCCTTGAATCTACCAATAATTGAAGAACTAGAACATTATTGGAACCTTTTGAGTTGTCCAGTGTTACATTCATCCCCTCAAACAGGTACTGTATGTCATATGTATTAATGTCACATGGAGTTAACTAATCGAGTTTCCGTGGTGTTGTTTCTCATTCATCTAAGTAAGAAGTTTGTAGCTAGAGTTAGTTTATTTGTGCTGTATTATAATTCTCTGGGTACATATAACACATGAACTTTTATATTGAGCACCAAACTTTTTCTCAAAGCAGCCATCCCAGTTTACACGTCCGTCAGCAGCATTTCCATTGCTCTGTTGTCTTTACATCAGTGTAGAACAATTCTGGAATATATACTAGAGTAAAATCATTATAATATCATGGTTGTGGGTCACCTCTATTTCCATGTGCTGATCTCTCAGTTTATTATATTTCTTATACATGACTTCAAATCATTATGGATAAATTTATATAGTTGAATTAAGTGTCTTCATTTTAAAATTTAAAGTTGAAAATGTATCCACTAGATGTCACCATAGTAGAAATGTAGCACATGTGTCCTGTAGCTTAAAGAGTAGAGGTGCAGTTGAAATGAGTCACGTATTGTGAGACTCTCAGGATTAAAAATAGGGTTTAGATTTTATATTATGACAGGAAGAATTGTGTGGTTTTTATAAAGAGAAAGACCACAGTCTGATTTAGATACGTTTTAAAAGACCAGTTTATCTTATAATCAGAGATTGTCAGAGGAGAAAATAGTAGAAGCAGTGTGGCAATATAAAGTCTTTGAAATAATCCTAGTAAGAAGCAGTGGTGTCAAGGACCAGGATAGAGGAGCAGTAAGCCTAATACCCATTAAACTAGTCACAAAAAAGTGTATTGATAGTGTCATTATGACAGCTGCTTCTGATAAGGACAGCTTTGATGTAATGGTAGGTGCAAGAGGCAGATAGGAATGGATTGGAAGATTGAGAGTTCAAAAAGTAGAGAAGGCTGATGACAGACAAGTGTACTTACCAACCAAGTTGTGAAGATGACAGGAAGTGCTGTACAGCCAGCCTTGAAGCAGACAGAATGTGCTGAGCTGTGCAGAGCCATTCTTCAGAAGGAGTAGGTGCAAAGGGAGAGCCTGAGGTTTCTAATAAAGCAAGTGGACTTGGATAGCTTTGCCTCATTTTAGAAGTTATTCCCTTAAAGCATAGCTGTATTGGGAAGAAAGGCTAGAAATTTAAGCTAAGGATACTTACTCCATTGTTAATGTTTGTGATATCACAAAGTGTGGTGTGTATTCAGGTGTGTGTGCAAAGGTGGGGATACCTGTGTGCGCACATGGGAAAAACAGGGAGACATTGGGTGTCTTCCCTTATCTTTCTCCTACTTAGTTTTTGACAAAGTTTCTCACATGAATCCTATATAGCTTACCATTCTTCTTACTCTGTTTGGCCATCAAACTCCTGGGATCCACTGGCTCCACCCCTTCAATAATGAGCAGGAGACATTTGCATTGTATGTGAAAAATAGAGTAAGGTCATTTCTTTCTTTCTTTTCTTTAAAAAAAAAACAAAGCCTTTATTTTTAATCAAGTTTGCAAACTCAGTCTCTCCGCATGTCCAATGTATTGGAATAACTGGAGAGCTTCAAGCTCAATTAAAATAGGGCTTTATAGTAGTAAAAGTGGGGGTGAGGGGTTTCTGAGGTTTTAAAACCCCTGATTGGCTGACGTTTGTTTACAATGTCCTGTTGAGTGTGTTGTAGCAGGTGTTCCTATCTACAACGGTTGGAATACCAGACATTTCCTTTGAATGGTCTGTTCTTGGTTGGAGGTCGGGTAATCTCAGTTTATGGTTCCTCCTGCAACCAGACATTGCCTCCGGGTAAACTACTGAGACTCAGGCATCTATTTAATTTCATTTCATTAATGACCAGAGTCCCAGGAGATAATGATTGGAAGTAAAGAATTTCCTTTGGGTGACCTGCCCATACTTAGCTTAACATGGCTAGCCCCCACAGGTGACTCAATGAGTTTCAATAAGGTCATTTCTTGCATGGGAGAATGGGTCAGATGTTTTAGGAGTGTTTTTGTTTTGTTTTTGTCAAATTATGTGGAGTAGTCCCTTGGGGATAGGTATTCTGAGGACAATTTGGTATTTATAATTAATTATACATTGAAAGCTGCAGTTGTCAACCAGCAGTACTTTTGCCTCCTGAGAAACACTTGTCACTATTTGGAGACACCCTTAGCCATCCACAGTGAATGGGCATTGGGCAGGCAACATGTGCTAAATCAGTCATTCTTTCCCAGAGATAATTTTGCTCTGAGAAGACATTTTGGGGGGCAGTTTTGGTCTACCGCATTGTATGTTTGTGAACATTCACTTTGCTACTGATTTCTAGTGGGATGTTGTTAAAGATGCAAAAGTGTGAGGTGACCCTCAGTAACTAAAGAAAACTCATCCAAATGGTACCAAGGTTGAGGACCACCATACCAGATAAGCAGTCATTTTTTTAAAGTAAGCATTTCTATTGAGATGAAAGGACTATATTCCTCATTGTACTGGGAAATGAGTAGGTCAAGACCAGATTTATAGCAATGGTGAAGAGTGTAGGCCCACATTAGGGTGTGGTGGCTGGAAACGAGCAGATTTATAGAAGAAGACACAGGAAAACATTTTCCCTGCAGATGTCATGGTATACATGTACAATAAAAGTAATAAAACTGAATTGCTTCCTTCTTTCCCTCTCCAGTACTATAATGGTGGTGTGTTAAGAAAACCGATGTTAAAATGGCATTTGACAACATTCTTGGCAAGAGTGTTAGAGATGGGCTTTTTTCTACTTAAAACTTTTGAAATCCCTTGATAACTTGAAGAACTTTGTATTAGTTAGGGGCTTATGGTTTTAGAGGGTTAAGGCTTCAATGTGACAGGCAGAGCATGGCAGTGCAGGCTGGAGCAGGATGCCAAGGGACATCTGGGATTGGAAGTACAAAGCAGAGAGAGCAAACTGGGAGTGGTGTTTGACTTTTCGTACTTCAAAGTCCACCATCATTGACATACTTCTTGTAAGGGTGTATTTCCTAAGCCTATCCTTAAAGCATCACCAACAGGGAACAAGTAAGTCTTGGGGACATTCTCATTTAAACCACCACTGCTCTTTTGTGTCTAAAGGAACAGAGCCACTTTTTACCCCTTCTTCTTTTTCTTATTCTCCTACCTCTTCCTCTTGACCAGTTTGAGGTAATTTGGATTTGATGATTTAGGAAAAATGCTTACCCTTTTATTGGATATGCTTGGTGTTAGAATATAAAAGGCTATCCTGATCTACATAGTAAATTTGAGGCAGCCAGGACTACATAGTGAGATTTTCTCTCAAAAGCAGTTTGGTCGTAAACTTTTTACAATGTATAACAGTGAACTATTAAATGTTTTCTACTAATTCACTGAATCCATTTGCATGAAACAATGTGCAAAATCAGAAAGCTGAACATTATTGAATAGGATGTTCAGTGTAATAGAAACAGTAGTATAAATTAAAGAATAGAGCTGGGGATATGGTTCAGTTGGTAAAATGCTTGCCTTTTAAGGGTGAGTTTGAACCCTGGCATTCACATAAAAGTTGGTTGCAAAAGTATGCATCTGGAGTTTCTATACTGGGGAGATAGGAACAGGTAGGTCTGTGGAGCTCATTGGCCAGCCAGCCTTACTGAATAGTGAGCTCTGGGTTCAGTGGAAGACCCAGTCTCAATACACCAAAAGGTAGAGAGCCATTGGAGAAGACACTCAGCACCAACCTTTGACCTTCGTGTGTGTGTGTATGCGCATATATGCACACAGACAAGCACACATGCATACACACAAACACTATTGAAGAAGAGATGATTTGGAAGAAGGGGCTGCTTGTTTGTCCCTGCTGCCCAGAACCAAAATAATCACACAGAAATTGTATTAATTAAAACACTGCTTGGCCCATTAGCTCTAGCTTCTTATTGGCTAACTCTTATATTAATTTAACCCATTTTTATTAATTTGTATATCACCATGTGGCAGTGGCTTACCGACAAAAGATTCTAACTGGCGTCTTTCTCAGGTAGAGGATTCATGGCTTCCCCCACTTCTTCCAAGCATTCCATTTAGTTCCCCCCCAGCTGTGTTCCCCTATAGCTCTGCTGTAGACCCAAAGCAGTTCCTTTATTAACTAATGGAAGCAACACATAGACAGAAGGACCTCCTACACCAACCTAATTTAGTTTTTAACATTTTATACAAAATTTGTTTTGTTCTTACTGATTTTGACCTCTTATAAGAAACTGTTACATTTGTCAGTTTCCTTCCTGAGAAGCTGACAGGGACACAAACCAGTATTGAGAGTAGGTAAGAGTCAGGTTAGGCATTGAAGTTTCAGTTCTTAGTGTTTTTAATTGGAGTTAGTAATAAGGTGTCTTCTTTCCTTGCTAAAAACATGTTATTACTTTTCATTTTTGTTTCATGTACGTACTGTCTGTGCAGTTGAGTGGAGGAAAGGAGTATTGTGGTTGGAGGGGAAGGAGTAGGGTCTGAGTAGTTCTGACAGTGCTGTCTGTTTGCCATCCCTGTTTACTCTAGCTTCCAGGTTGGAGCCTGCTTTCCTGACACCACTTTTCACCTTTACAGAGCCGTGGCAAACCCTTGGGCAAGATTTATGCCGGTGTTTTATTGCTAAAATTTGTCTGCATATTTACTAAGTTGGAACAATTGCTAGTTCTGTATGTGGTGTTTGCTGGGTTAACTTTTAGTCACATATCATGTATTTAGCCAAATGTTCAGTTACAAGTCAATAATAAAGTTGTGATTTACACAGTCATTTTAAGGGGTAAATTAATTGATAGCCTTCTATAATTTAATGGTTAAATGTGGTTTGAATACTGTCTTCTTTGTATTTCCAGTAGAATTTAATTCAACTTGGAGGACAAAACCTTCACTAATTTAAAAATAATTGTCTGGATAGTTACATATTTGAAAAAAAGCTAGTTTTGCTGTTAATTCAAATTTAGAATATGTACCTCAAGTTTTTAAAAAGTGCATCAGCATAGATATTAATCAAGTATAAATATTGCAAGTTATTTGTAAAAATATCTTTTCCCCATTTTGCATTTTTATATGTGGGACCAGGGGGACAGGAACTATAAAGTTATCAGTGTGAGAACCATGTAAACCTGCACCTGTTGGCAGCTATGAGCAAGCCAGCCTTGCTGAACCCCAGGCCTCTGCTTCAGCCTTTTACTGAAACTAAATGATGTTGCCATTTTTATTTTTAGGTTTGCTGGCATGGGTAATCTCATTAAGGTGCTAACCAGGGACATAGACCACAATGCAGCACATTTTTTCTTGGACTTTGAAAGTAAGTCTCCTTAGCCCTTCACAGCTGGTGCATAATGGTAAAGGTGGAAGATTAATTATACTCACACCACAGTGAAGGCCAGACAGAATATTTGTTAAACACGGGGATCAAACAAAGGTTGCATGATTTTTTCCCCTTAATTATAGGCAAGCATCACCATCATATGTTTAATTCTTTAGTTTCTCATTTGCTAAAATCATGTTGAGTCTGTAGCCAGTGCTGTCCTTTCATTAGTCCATGAAGCAACAAGTAGCCTTATGATGAATATTCTAATAGTATGCTTTAGTGACTATGCCAAAGTCTATTCACTTATCCTATAATAATTTTCTTTAAGAAATAAAATCTGTGCTGCATATCTAAAATGAATACTTTAAATAGCTTCCACAAATTTTACAAATCAAATTTGGTTAGGAATGCAGGAAGTTTTACATTATAAAATGAGATGTGAAGGTGAGCTTTGGCCAAACCTCCTAATATTTGGCCTTGAAATAAATTGTTTCATTGCTATACTTAGTGATTTGTAAATAATTTTTGATTGGAAATTTCTTTTTCAGAATACTAGCACTATTGGAATACTTAAAGAATTTTTCATTATAAGGCCATTAATGAAACTTGTCTTGGGAGAAATTTGAGAAGAATTAGAGCAACAGTTGTGCCATTATGTACAGGAAAAACCACATTTCACCTCTAGGTCCTACACATCAACACCTTGAGAACCCGGTTTGCTGTCTGCCAGAGCACAGTCTGGGTAACCTGAAGGATGAATTCATGGCCTAATGAACATTTTCCCTGTTACTATTTTTCTTTAAGTCAATTTCAGTTGTTCTTTTTTATAAAGGGATATTTTCTCTTTTCTCATTCTTGTCTTGACAGGTACCTTAACATGGGGAATCTTCTTAAAGTTTTGACATGCACAGACCTTGAGCAGGGGCCAAATTTTTTCCTTGATTTTGAAAGTGAGAAGATGATTTTATATCTATTTCTCTTTGCCTGCAGTAGACTGCGTTTGTCTTGCACTAATGACTGTTTCCACTTTGCCATCTCTTTAACTGCTTTGCATGACCGAGCTGTGAATTGTTTGAGTTCAACTTCTGATGCCTTCTAGAACTGAACCAGATTTCATAAAGTAAATTATAGCAATAAAGTGTCTATTTGAATTTCATAAAAGATTTTGTCTCTTAATTGGCTGTTATGTTATTATTTAATGCATATGATAATGAAAACACTTAGGAAAAATATTGAAAAGGAAAAAACTGCTATCTCCAGATCTACTAATAAAAACGGTATTTGAGGAAAAATTGTGTTACAGTTGAGAAAAATGATTTCATTTGCTCCACATGCATATTTAAAGTATTATAAACTTGGATCTGTTCATGAAGGCTATTCAGAATTGAGTGATATGGGCATAATATTAAAAGGTAAGTGTGAACCTAAATTTAGTCTTTACAAATGATTTAAGACATTAAAATGATTTTGTGTATTTCAGGAATTAATTTTATTCTGATTTAAGTAAAAAGAAAAATAGGTTCACAGACCTTTAAGTAATTTGCCTTGTATCTGTCCTGTATTGCATGACTTACTGTAATGTGGTCTAAGAGTGGCAGGTAAGTGTCATTGAGCTCTGTGCATGCTCTGCTTTGGCTTTTGGCTATTGCTATTGCTTCAGCTTGTCTGACTATAAAATTGAGAAAAATGACTTTAAATTGGTGTTTTAATGTGAATTTGCTATTTTAAATGATGATTAGAAATTGTTAGGAAAGGGTGAAGAGATAACTGTAAATCATGTGATTCTTTAAATTTGAACAGGTTTTAAGTACTTAAATTTAAGACTGATTTGAAAAGCAGATCATTTGAAAGAGTCATTTTTCGCCTTCAATTTAATTTTTATATAGTTCATTCTATTTTATGGACCCACATAGCACATCTATCCTTTTAAGTCAGGTTACTTTATATGAACATGCCGATTTCTAGCATATCTTCATTTTGTTGAATACTTTGTAGTCTGATATTTTTCTATTTTTAGTACGTTTCCACAAAAATCTATTACAATCTGGGTACTGTGTACAGGCTAGTAAAGGAGGAAGGCCAAAATCAAGACCATTAAATTGTTGGGATTTTAGGAAAATACATTAGATGAACATTAGTTTTCTTGACCCTTCTCAACAATTTAACAGTGCTGTTTTAAGTGCATGTTTAGCATGGATTTTAATCAGCTTGGGGATGTTGAGCAGACTGCTGACTTAAAGATTGTTCTTCCAGATGAGGCAACTTACATTAAAGCTGTATTAGTTTATTTTGCTCTGTTTGAAACTTTGTTCTCTATATTTTTCTACTCTTCTGTCTTTTTTTTCCTTTGTCTCAAATGTTTTGCAGAATCTTGGCTTTGATCTAGTCAAGATCTTGTTCAAGACTTGGCACTTGATCTTTTTATAAAGCTAGCATCGTGTTTTGTTAAAGTGTGAATCATGAATTTAAATGAAGAACTTGAAAAGATTACTTGGTCTTGACTTGTGGGGATCAGGGGTTGCATCATTATCTTTACATTTTAAACATAAATACCTAATTTAGCGCTAAGAAAAGGTTCAAGTCACAACAAAATAATCAGTAGTATAAAACTATGTGATGTGACCCTTTAAAAGTAAAAATAAACATTTAAGAATGCTAGTATTAAAAATGGGTGTTTTGCCTTCATTATGTGTGTGTGCACATGTGTGCAGTGCCCGTGTAGACAAGAAGAGGGCATCAGCCCCCTCCCCCCAGAAATGGAGTTGTAGATAGCTATGAGCAGCTGCCTTGTGGGTGCTGGGAATTGAACCTGGGTCTTTTGGAAGAGCAGTGAGTGTTCTTAACCACTGAGTCAACTCTCCAGCTTAGAACATTTTATACGATGTTTGTTGCTTCTAACTACCAGTATAGAAGTTTTGGGTTGCTATTTGCTGGTATACTGTAAAAGAAGCTCAATGAAGACTCACTGTAATAGACTAGAATTTCCTCCCAACTTCTAATTCAGATGCCCAGGTGCGTTTTTGTTGACTTCTGAAACTTGTGGGCTATTAATTTTATCTCTTATGTTTTTGCCCATTTTTTTCCTTTTTCTTTTTAAAGAAATATGCAATTTTGAGCCTGGGAACTATCATTAATCTACTATAGAGTCCTTAATCCATTAGATGGTTCCTCTTTTAAACTGTTACATGCCAGAATCAAGGTTGTCAAACATATTTGATCTGCCAGTTCTTATTTGTTATTTTAATAAAGTCACATTTGATAAGTAGTTAGAGCTATCTTTATTTTTTATTTCTTTCAAAGGTTTATTTATTATGTGTAGTGTTCTGTTTGCGTGTATGTCTGCATGCCAGAAGAGGGCACCAGATCTCATTATAGAGGGTTGTGAGCCACCATGTAGTAGATGGGAATTGAACTCAGGGCCTCTGGAAGAGCAGCCAGTGCTCTTAACCTCTGAGCAATCTCTCTGGTCCCGGGCTTCATTTTTTTCTATATATGGAATAATAATCAGGTCACCGCGGTAGTTTAGGTCTATTATTCCTATCATCCTTAGTAGTTGGACCCAGCCCCACACAATCTCCAGAGTTGGACTGTACAGCAGTCATTTTACATATCTTCTCAGTTAGTGAGGACACTGGAAAAAAAGTAGCAATATTCACAGTGGTGTTAAGATAGATGCCATTGTGTGTCTGGCTTTGGGCATCAGAATGTATCAAGTTATATATTCCCATGCATTTTAAACATAATTTTGTGGTATGTAATAGTTTACTGTACAAATGAAGACCGTGTGAAGTCGTTTATTCCCTTATTAACCTGTACCCCCTTTACAGGTTTACACTTCAGTCTATGTATACTTGGAGCTAGCCTCTTGTATACCAGTCAATAGGCACTAGGTATGCAGAGGTTACTTTTTTACCACTTCCATGCTGATCTTAGTCTATCTAGTACTTAGATAAAAGTGAAGAATCACAGTTTCATTAATTTACATAATTTATGCTCAAGTGTAGGTCATAAGGTGAGATTTGATAAATTTGGCACCACCTTTGAAGACTTCTGGTGATGATGTTGGAGTTGAGTGTTACAGGGTGAATTGCAATGTTTATAGCTTCTTTAGGAAGGACAGTGGAAAGAAGCAGCAGCATGTACAGTGGTTTTAAGACAGGTGCCATTTGTGCTCAGTGAAGCATTGTATTCTTTAGATATAGGAATTCCTCTTGAGTTCTGTAAGATAATAATTCCAGAATTGCTCCACAATGTTTGACAGCAGGTATGCTAATGACAGCATATTTAAAAGTAAGAAAACAAAAAGTAGAAGCATTTTATAGCTTCTAGTTCCTAGTGTAACCTACTGCTAAGGTCATTAATAGCTCATTCTAAAAGTGAATCTTTAGCAACCATTATGTCAGTGGTTCACTAAATTCTGATTTATGGGAGAAAAGGGACTTTTTGGGTTTGTGCCCATTCCCAATCTAGAAGTTCAGTATTTGTTGAATTTGACTTATGTATCAAGGTAAATCAAAATAGAGTTTTTGCAGAAATGGTCATTTGTAAATGAGAAATGGAATCTACTTTTTCTGCTTGTCATTAGTGCCTTCCCATTGAATCATACACTTCTCACATCTTTTTGTGTTGCCTGTCTTCCTTATTCAAAATTTTTGTTCCTCTTAAGGCTAATGTTAATTTTATTTCCAGTTACCTCTTGCATATTTTCAGTAGCTCTTGCTTTATTCTAGGAAATATCTTTATTCTGGCGGCATTCAAAAAAATTAAAAACCAATCTGTGACCAAATGTTAAATGGTCTCCTTTAATTAAGAGCTGGAGACTCATTTATGATTATGCTTACATTCTGTGCCAATGGGGGTGCAGTGTACATTTTGGTCCCTAACTTGATGGAACTTAGGGAGAGATAGAGTTGAAGTATTTACTGGGTGAATGAGCATAAGGTTGGAGCAGAAAGCTCTTTATCACAATTGTAATTATTATGTTAACTCCTTTCTCCTTTCATAACTCAGTTTTTGATTCCTTTAAAAAAAACACACTATCTCCAAATTTAGTTATTACTTTCAGTGATTCTTTGCTAGTCTTCTAGGGAATTCTTCCTCTACCCAGTAGGATATTGGTATGATATGACTAAAATATTTAATTTTGTCTTTAGACAATAAGAACAATTGGAACATGCCTTAATTTCCATGTGGCAGGATATATATTTAAGCCTGATGAGCAATATGTCTTTCCTCAGTAGGTACATTGTTTTGCATTCAAATGGATATTGTTTTGTTAGCAGGCTATGTAGTGTTGTTTTTTTTTTCTTGGATAAGTAAAGCTATGAAAAATCAAAGTGACAAGTCTTGGTTGCATTATATATAATGCCATTTTTTTTAAAGGAAATGCTTTATTTTGCAATTTTTTGTCCCTTCCTAGTATTTCACCCTTTGCATGGTTTGCTTTCAGTAAAGTAGTGCTTCTCTGTCTGCTCTTTTCTGTCTGTCTCCATTTCTACAGCAGTCTTCAGCAGCTTTCAAAATTATCAGTGTGACTTGCCTGTGACAGTCTAAAAAATGTTTGATCAGTGTGGTGCTGGGTGTTTTCCCCTCTTAGGGAAACTTGAATCTTCTCCTTTATTATAAATTGCTTGATACTTATTAAGCCTTTGCTAGTCATTAACTACTTACAAGGTCTATTTAAATTTACTTGATAGTGTTTCATTTGTCTGTAAATTCAGTGTCACATTTTATGTTACTAGCCTAGTGACCACACCAAAAATACATATTTTAGTCTTCAAATGATACAAATGTCTTTGCTATGTAATACATAAAATACTATCCTTTGTCATGAATTCCCACCTCATAACTTCAAACTATGTGTCTATTGATGTTGTGTCTGAATTTCCACATTCACATGAGAAAGTACTGAACTTTCATTTTTTCATGTACAAAGTATTTCTCTATGCTGTATCTGGTGTAAGTATAAAGGCAATGGTGTGCTTTTTTTAAGTATTGTGCCTAATTATTGCTTTGAAAAATATGGTTTAGCTATAAGTGAAAATATTACTGCTTAAAATGTCAAACTTTTTTTTATAACTTTAGACATTTATCTATAATTTAGTATTTACTTTTAGGACTTCTGTAGCTTTGGACACAGTATTTTAATATTTTAATCTACTCTTTTAATCATTATATTTTTATTTTTTAAAAGTAATTAAAATAAGTGAATGAAATCCAAACACATTTTTAAAGTTGACTTTCCACATGAATGTTTCTTTACTGTTTCTCTATCTAGTGCTGTCTTATTTATATACATTGAATTTAAGCTTGGGTACTGTAATTGTTAATTTTAAAAGTGTTATGTATTATTGACGAGTTGACAGGTAATAGAAGGAACTGAATCATTACTTGCCCCGGGCATAAAATAAAGATAATTTTTAAGATGTCTTTACTTTTAGTCTCATGTGTGAAGTTTTTCTTTTTAATTTTCTAAGTAAAGGAACAAATAGATGCAAAACCTAGTAACCAGTTTCATGTTACTGGTAAACAGTGTCTGAATTTATCTTTTAAATTTGGACTGGTTTCCCTGTCCCACAAGTAGTATGTTAGCATGGAGGAATTCTGCCAACATAGTTTACAGCATTGTCTTATGTATTTTATTTGTAGGATTGAATGTGATCTAGCTGAAAAGGCTTATGAAAAACTGCTTGAGCAGTTTTGTCTCAAAATAGAAGGGAGTATATTTAAAAGATTTGACCTTAGAGGAAACAAATGACCATGCTATAAAAATGGGATTTCTGTTACCTTTTGTCTGACAGAGAGAAATCCAGATTTTGTCACCTATCAACCTATGTTTTCTGATTAGCACCACTGATGGTAAAGGTGCCCATATATTTGTATCCCTGGTATGATTTTTTATAACCAATTATTCCTTCATTTTCTTCCTCCTCAGTCCTAGGTATGTAGAAAATCAGTATTTGATTTGGCATTTGAGTGCTGATCTTGTAGCTAGCTGCTCTGGAGTTCTGTAACGTTTTGTAGTGTAAACTCCTATGCAGGAATCGTGACCTTCATACTCCTCAACAGAGAAGGTCATTGACACTGCTACATACAGCTTGGGCCTAAACATAGTGCCCACTCTCAATCCTCACATGATCACAGTTGTTCAGATTGTTTCAAATGGTCCCTAGGAATCCTCAGTTGTTGAAAGTAAAATGATCTGTATAGGAAAATAAGGTAATGTTAGCCTTTAAACTGTAGGCGTTAGTAGGTAGGCTTCCTTTCTACTGCATTAAAATAGAATAGTGATCATTCATTTGCTATCATTAGTGATAGTGAGGCAGGCAGCATAAAAAGTGATTATTAAGCATATCAGATGCTGGGCGTGCTTGTGCATTTTTATGATTCCAGCACTCGGACTGATGCAGAAGATTTATAAGTCTGAGGCAGCCTGGTATATGTAAAAGCCAATCTGTGCTATATAGTAAGACTAGATACAAAAACCAAAACTATAAGTAATATCAATTTAAATTTAAATTCTCAGATTTGCTTATTGTACCAAATTATAATTTGTAACTTAAACTAAATATTATGTAGTAACATTTGTTTTTCTCTTGCTTCTGTATAATTTGTATAAGTTTAAATTAGCTTAACTTTGGCTTCTAAAAAAATGCAAAATTAACATTGTGTAAAATGTAACTCATCTTTGGAAATTTTGGTTGTTAATTGGGTTGTTGTAGTTAATACATGTACTAAAGTATTCATGCCACTGTAAATTTTCTTGTACTTTCATGCTGTTTAGATGCCCAGCCCACAGAGTCTGAAAAGGAAATATATAATCAGGTGAATGTAGTATTAAAAGATGCAGAAGGCATCTTGGAGGACTTGCAGTCATACAGAGGAGCTGGCCACGAAATACGAGAGGTAAAGTTTACAATTATTACAGGCACTTTTCAGTAAAGGTGAATTGAGTGGGTGTCACCTTGGCTTACTCTTTATCATTTTATGGACTTGTTTGACATGGAGAGTATTATATTTGAAAAATCACTTGGCTTTATTTCAAAAGTGTTTGCAATGATCCATGGGCACAGGGGTATTATAAAAAAGGGAAGTGATGGCTACCTGTATGTGATAGATAATGACATCTCTGTTTGTTAAGGTCACACATGAAAATATTTTTCCCTTGGGCACTATTTATGCTTTCCTCTTGTAGAAAATAATAGAACTTTCTGGCTTCTCCCAGTCTAGTTTTCAACTCCTAAACTTTCTAGGAGAAATTGAAAGCACCAAGATGATCTTGGGCAGTCTGGACTACATAGTAGGACCTTGAAATAGAAAATGCTAAAGAAATGTTTATTAGTGAGTTACTTAAAACACAGCCCATTTATTTATTTGCACTCAATTTATTCACAACATTTTAAAATCTGAGTTTATTTTTATTTTGCTTTCTTGATTTTTGTTTTTGTGTGGATATATTCAGTACTGGTGCCTTGGGGAAAACAAAACTTGTCACTTCTGGTGACCCAATAGGCAGCTCCTGCCATAGTTATAGGTGTTTTTCTTTCAGGTAGTGAATTTGGGTTATTGAAAGTGTTAGAGAAGGCAAAGCAAGTTGTTAGGAAAAGCCACATTGTGTTTTGTAAAGGATTAAGAAAGCATCTGTAAGCAAAAGAAAAGTAAAAGTAAGAATATTCATTCCCCCAGGAATACTCTATCCTAAGAAGAGACTGCATAATGATTTGAAGGACTAATGTTGACAGAAGTTTGTGTATTTGGGGTCCCTCCCTAGCTCTGTTTTGATTTCCTCCCCTTCAGAGCTGAAGCTGCTTTGTCCTCTTACTCAGGCAGGAAGTCTTAGAAAACTTGTAATCCAGAAAAAGCCCTTATTTCTAAACAATTAGTATTTGCAGTATTTCTAAGTTGCATTTTTCAGGTTGATTCAGGTTCATGTTGGCCAGGTCTCTTAGAACTGGTGTGTGGACTGTGCAATTTGACTTACAGCTTCTTGGCCCTTTCCCAGGATTGTCTTCATTTATTGTCTTAACTTTGTTCCTTCTTGAAGACATCCAAGAGTATCTCTGCAATAGAGGAAATAGTATAAAATATTTTCCTTCTGTGGATCTAAATAACACCAAGAAGTAATATGTTAACAAATAGTGTTTATTTTATTATTATATTGCATCTATTGGGGAAAAACTTTGGGAGTTGAGAAAGTCCAAACTCAATTTCTGGGTCTATCATTATATCTATATTTTAAATATCAGGATCTCCTTCATTTGGTAAAACTTTGCCTTAATATAAGAAAGGCTATTACGATTTTATAAATCTTAACTTTTTTGTTTCTTGGATTTTGAAGGCAATCCAGCATCCGGCAGATGAGAAGCTGCAAGAGAAAGCGTGGGGTGCAGTTGTGCCACTAGTAGGCAAATTAAAGAAATTTTATGAATTTTCTCAGAGACTAGGTAAGTTTAAAACCTTGTAATGTTTACTTTGTTATTTAAAATGTTAATTTATAAAATGTGTTTATTAGGTCCAGAATTATTTTAGAAGAGTTTGTGATCACAGTACTGAATTTGGCTGTGTATCTGTTGTGCAGGTAAGGCAGGATGTATATGAGTATGTGCTAATGTATTTCTAATGTCCTTAGCCCCAGATCTTTGAATTTGTTTAGACCATTTCCTCAGCAAGTTGTGATTTGTAGAAGGAAATCTGATTGCTTTGCATGCTTAAGGGTCTCAGTATAAGAAACCACATGGATGAATTGGTCTCCTTACCTATAGAAAATCCTTTCCCAGGTAATTTTAAAAACACAGACTAAAATAATCCAGGAGTCTGATGACAGGCTAATACGAGCCCTATCCCTCATATTAGGGTAGAACCTAGGGCCTGGTGTTTGGTAGGCAAGTGCTTGTCACTGTGAGATATCCTCTTAGGATAAACATCTGATAAAAAGAGACAAGAATTGGAGAAATATTTGTATAGTAAATCTTTTTTGAAACTGTGTGCATGCACAAGTGCACATGTGTGTTTGGAGGCCAAAGGTTGTTGGACTGACTTTTACTGATTACTTTTGCATCTTATTTTTTGAGTCATGGTCACTTACTGAACTAGAAGCTTATCCTTTAGGCTAAACTGGTTGGCCAAGAAACTTCAGGGATCAGCCTGTATCTACCCCAGCACCGGAGTTACAGGCATATGCCACCCACCATGCTTGGCTTTGCCATGGGATCTGGATATCTGAATCATTATTTTCCCAAGCATAACAATTCTTTTTCAGTTATTTGCCTTTTAGTCAGAGTATCTCTGTGGTCTGTAGTTTTTGCATCCTCTGTAACCTTTGTCAGCTTAGGTCTTTTTCATCTTACTTATTTTGACTACTATATATTTAGACTCCCTCTTATGCTGTTAGTACTTAGCCTCCTTTGAAGGTGAGATGCTCACATTCTACTGCAGCTGTCTTGGTCTCTTGGCTTTGGCCTTGATGGGAGTGGAAGAGTTATGTTTTCACTATGTAAACCAGGCTAACCTTGAATTCATAAATAGCTTCCTGCCTGTCTTTGCCTCCAGAGAATTGTGTGCTCCCCACCCTACCCCCCACCCACAATCCCTCACTGTGCTCTTGGACCTGTGATTTTCCTGCTTCTGCTTCCTCAGTGCTAAGGCAAGCAAGCATGCCAGGTGTATGTGGTACTGGGAATTGAACCAATGGCCTCATGCCTGCTAGGCAAGCACTGTCAAAACTGAGTTACACCACCAGCCTGCTGTATTGATTAAAAAAATTAAAGATTGAAAAGCTAAAGCATTTACAGTAAGTGTGTTCCTATGTGCTGACCTTGTTATGTCTATGGCCCTCTTACCCACCAGTCATATCCTTTGGGTTTTCTTCTGATAACTCAAGGTCTGGTGTTTGAGAATGGTAGGATGACCTTTGGTAGGAGTTAGTGACAGGTGTCTCCAAAAGGAATACTCTTTGCTGGGGCTTCCTCTTGTGGTCTTATTGTCCCCTTCTTGCTCTAGCTAGACAGCTTTTCAAGATGGATAATGACATCGTCGGATTACCATGTTAAAGCCCTACCTTCTCTAGTGTAAAGACTGGAATGTGAGGTTATGTGTGCCTTACAAGGTACAAGAGTGGATGTGGAGTCAGTTTGGGTGGGTGCATTAGGTTTTCCCTTTAGTTTTTCACATATATGTTACTGTCACTAGACAGCAAAGTGTAGAAGCCTTTAGAACAGAAGAAAACCATGAAAATTTGTTGTTACAGAATGTTAAAGAAAAAAATTAGTATTTGCCCACATTTGATGGGGTTTCAGGGTTAACTTCAGGATGCTCAGGATGCTAGAGCTGTAGACAAGAGACACAGTGCTGTTCACCCTGTGCTCTTGGTATGTAGTTCAGGTTGATACTATGCATCATTTTGAATCTAAGTTTGTTGAATTAGTTCTTATAAAGTTTTCATTAAACTGTAGTAGACAGTTTGAGTGTATGCAGTATTAGTGATGACAAGGTGTAGATTTGTCTTGGTTATAGAAGGAGAGAGGGGGAGTGTGTTTGTATCCTGAATGTTGGTTGGGAATTGAACTCCCTGATAACTTAACATCTTTATCTTTTCATTAGAAGCAGCATTAAGAGGCCTCCTGGGAGCCTTGACTAGTACGCCATACTCCCCCACCCAGCATCTAGAGCGAGAGCAGGCTCTTGCTAAACAGTTTGCAGAGATTCTTCACTTCACACTCCGGTTCGATGAACTCAAGGTAGTGTAGTTTTTATGGTTTTCAGTGAGTAGTAGTGGGAGAAGCCTTGTTAACTTGTGTTTAAGTGATTTCTACCCAATTGGAGAGCTATATAGTAGCTCTTGGCGTCCAATAAAGTATACAGGAGTCATTGTTCCTTGTAAAAAATAGCAAGAAATCCCAGCTGCTTCTCTGATGGTTTCTTTTTCCTCTTTGTCTATCTAGTTTACCTTTTTATTTTTTAATACAAAACTGAATTTTTTTCTCCCTTCCCTGCCGCTTTTCCCCTTCACTCTTGTCCTCTCCCTCTTTGTAGGATTTATACCCATAAATCCCATGTTGCTTGCTATACAGGGCAAATCTTAAAAACAGCACTGTATTTTTTGCGTGGAGTCCTGAGTTCAAATTATGAGACCTTTGGTTATTCAAGACCTTGAATACCTTTTCTAGAAAATGGAAGAGTTATGTTTCCAACTGTGTTATTTCATATTATATTATAAACAGCTGTTAATTCTCTACTATTGATACTTTGGACACAAAGGATTTGTATATAAATATTTAGTATGTTGGAGAAATGCCCTGTATTATTCAAAACAAGCACCCTTACATTCACTTTTTTGTTTGTAGTATCAATATTTTTGATAAACAGGCATTTAAGATATTACCTAAGATTATTGAAAAGGAGGAATGCATAATGCTTTTACAATTAAAAAAATAGTCTGTGGTTAGCAAAAAATAGTTTTATGGTTAGCAAGAATGCTGCTGTGTGTGATGGCATATACCTTTAGTCTCAGCACTTGGGGAGTCAGAGGCCTGAAGGACTCTATTCATTCAAGGTCAGCATGGAATACCTACTAAGACCATGTCTCAAAGGGAAAAATACATTGAAGAAATCAATAAATACTTCACACTTTCTTTAGTATACCAGATAGTTGTTAAAATTATATAGGAATGTTAAGCTAACAGTTCACTTAGTTTCCATCAGCATTTAGTATATAACAGTCGTCTTTCATACATGTCCTCCCTCTTTAGATGACAAATCCTGCCATACAGAATGACTTCAGCTACTATAGAAGAACGTTGAGTCGAATGAGAATTAATAATGTCCCGGTAAGATTATGTTTTGAATTAGGTTTAGTGGCGGTAAGAATAACCTGATTTTATTCTTCCCTTTGTTCATTCATCCACCAGATGGTTGTTTGTTTGTTTGTTTGTTTGTTTGAGTTAGGGTCTGTACATAGCACTGGCTGTCCTAGAACCCACTGAAATCCACCAGCCTCTGCCTCCCAAGTGGTGGAATTAAAGATCCATGCCCACTTTATTCAGATTGTTAAAGCTTGTATTAAAGCTAGTAATCATCAGTAACCATAGCTATGAGTGAAGAGCTCAAACTATAGCAAACTATATAGTATGCATTCTTTTTTCTACTGCCTTTAATTTCCACAACCACTTTAGTAAATTGTGTTTTCTTTTATAACAATGGTACTTAAAATCTCTTTGTATATTCTTATTTAGCCGAAAAGAATATTTTACATGAATGTTTATAGTTAGAAGGATGAATCCTGAGAAAGATTGATACGAAATGAAGAAACTAACTGCCAGTTTCAGGAGGGGTACTTGAGATCATGGACCATTATTAGCATATCTGCTTCCTACTGATGAGGAAGTCATTTCTGGGCCTTTGCCTTGGCAGCATAGTTCCTCTCTTAGGCTGCTGCTAATCTCTTCCTGTCCTCCCAAACTGTTTAGTATTTTTTTTCTACTTTCAGTAAATTACACATGAAGAAAATATTGCCTCATATTTAGGGGACCCAGATTATGGTAATTTGTGTATTTATTGATACTGCAAAACTTCTATGAAGTGGTTGTTGTAAAATGGGCACCAGGCCAGCACTAAAGGGTTTCTCTGTTCTTTATAACAGTTGGGATTTATACAGATTTATACAGAGAAGTGGATCAAAGTGTCTGTTTTTAATAACCACCCTGTAAATCAAAACAGCACTCAGTCTTTTACCTTCTTAACTATCTCTACTCAAGAGGCCATGGACAGTAGAGAGATCTTCAGCTGGCTTACACTCTCAATAATTAGGTACAAAGCCAGTAGTTCTCGGTGCGATCTCTCAGAGTCTTGCCCATCTTGCTTTTTTCTCCTCCTCCTTTTTCTCTTCACTTCATAACTCATCTCCCTCTCTCTTTCAGTTACTTTGTAACAACATAATTTGGGGGGGG
>LOEQ01013943.1:7040-19688 GCA_001685075.1 Bramus lutescens | reverse complement strand
ACCCTGACTGCTCTTTGGACTGGAGAGGGAGGGAGAGGGGGAGTGGGAGGAGGGGGAAGGAAATGGGAGGAGGTGGAAATTTTTAATTAAAAAATGCTATGAGATAGAATAATAAAATAGTAATTTAGGAAAAGGGAAAATGAGCATGGCATAAAGCAAGTTTTAGAAGAAAGAATACAGAAATACAATCAACATTGCAATTTATTTAGGAAATGAAATGATAATGACAAATGCCCTACTACGGAGACAGAGATTTGGAAATCATCCTTTGAGGGGACTGAGGGTACATCTGGTGGTCTTTCTTCTGATTACCTGAGATACTGAACCACAACAGGATCATTCACAGTGACCTCATAACAATCGCATGGAAAAGCCTCCCATGTTAGGGGAACTAACAGGCACATAGAGGGTGAAGGGTAGGGAAGTTCATCATCTATAAAGAATTTGGAATAGAAAAAGGAGTTGTTGCTATGGAGTTAGGTGAGATGGATTCTCTTCTTTTGGTCCTGGTGACTGCTGAAGCACTGACCTACTCTGGAGTGGGCACTTCTGGCACGGTGGAGAAGGTTGCACAGGAGGACAATTCTGCTGGCATGGAAGAGGGATCATTACTCAGGACACTATGGAGGATGTGAAGGCTCAGAGAACTTAGTGGCAAGACAGGGCTCTGGGCATATTGGAGGAAGACAGGGCTCTGGGCACTTTGTGGGTGGACACACAGGAGGAGGCTGGCAGGGCTGCTTGCACTGCTGCTGTTGGTAAGATTGTGCTGAAATATCAGAATCTGAAAGATGCTATGAGACAGTTCTCATAAGAGGTGATCCCCACAGAGAAAGGATCTCAAGTTTATGAGCTATCAGAACTCTTCCTCAATCCCATCTCCTCCTCCAGACTTCCTTCCTGACTTTCCCTTCCATGTCACCATCTTGTCTCATTAACCTAGAAAACCAACCTTTATCTTCACACTTTCTGTGAGAAAACATCTTTCTTCCAAAGGACAGAGTATGTGAACTTGCAAAAAACATCATCTTCTGTTGAGGAAGGAAGGCCACTCATCTGTAGTAGGATAATGCTTATTCATTCCCAGCTGCCCAGACCACGAAATAATGGCTCAGAAACTATACTATTTAAATTATTGCTTGGCCAATCAATTAAGTGTATTGCTAGATAGCTTTTTATACCGTGTTTAGCCAATTTCTATTATTTTGTATTTTACCATGAGGTTCATGGCCTACTGGCAAGCTTCCAGCTGACAGCTTGTGTCTTTCCCCCCTGGCAGCTCCATGGTGTCTCACTGATTCTGCTTCCTTCCTCCCAGCATTCAGTTTAAGTTTCCCCACCTAGTTCTATTCTGCCCTATCACAGGCCAAATAAGCTTTTATTCATTTACCAATGAAAGCAACACATATACAAAAGGACTTCCTACCCCATTTCCCCTTTTCTGTTTTAATAAAAGGGAAGGTTTTAACTTTACCATAGTAAAATTACATAAAACAAACCAGTTATCAAGCAAGAATTATAGTTACAATGTTTATATCTATTTTCTCTTTTATTGTAACTAAGGAAAACTATAATTATAACTATCTATTCTTCAACTCCATCAAAGACTCCAGAAGGATATAATATTACCTAAGTTAATGGGAAGTGCCTTGTAAGTAACTTCCAAAACTCTAGAATTGACAGAGACATCTCACTGCTTGGATAGTCACCCAGAGTTCTTCTGTACCATTGGGGCATCCATCTTCAGCCTATATACCTGTAGTATCTGACAGGCTTTTTCATGAAGCAGGAAATTTCAAAGACAGTTCCACCTATATTGGCAGCTTGTCAGTCACTTTCTTCTGTGTTTTGCAGAATGTCTGGCAGACTCTTTCATGAAACAGGAATCCCTAAGGATTGTCTCACATTCTTTAGGCAGCTTCAGCAGTCATTTTTCTGTAGGTCCTGCAAGTCCAGTCAAACAGTCCAACAAGAACAGTTTCTTACCCAAATGGCTAACAAACTCCATGAGGAGCCCCTTCAATGCCCATCATCCTCTTGAAGTAGATTGGTGCTGCCAGGAGTAGATGTGTCTCATTGTCACGAAAAATCTAAGTTCTTAAAACATTTTAAATGCCATATTCTATAGGTCTTTGAAAGGTTTNATCATCCTCTTGAAGTAGATTGGTGCTGCCAGGAGTAGATGTGTCTCATTGTCACGAAAAATCTAAGTTCTTAAAACATTTTAAATGCCATATTCTATAGGTCTTTGAAAGGTTTGAGGATCATCTAACTGAAGTATATCTCTGTACATTTAGGAAACCTAACTAACATGACTTCAAGCTTGACTATAATAGATGACTATCTATTAACATGTATTTTAAACGATATATTATATTTTTAAATGAGCTGCACAGACACCATACTTTAAGAGCAGCAATATACATATAACAAAATTGACCTTAAATTTGTATCAGTAAACCAAGATTCATATCAATTCAATGTATTTATCTCTATAATATATCTCCTTTTAAATGTAAAAAAACATTTATATATAACCATTTAGGGAATTTGGGCATAGTTCTCTCTAAACTGCTTCCTGCTTTTTGTTGGACAAAGTAATTTGTTCACAGAGACCTTTCAGGGAATCATTGTTCATCAATCCACATTAGTCTGGAAGAAACCCATAGATACTCATCTTCTGTGGAAACAAAAGAACTTCTTTTCCAAAGCAACAAATCCTTAGAACAAATTCGGAAGTCAAGATACCTTTAAAATATATATGTTGGTTTAGCTTAGCAGCCCATACAGTAAAATGTCTCTCTGTACTTAGTTCATTCACAGTCAAAAAATTCAAAGAAAACACAATAATATACATAGTCCAGACTCTCAGTGTATATTTCATCTTTACGGGGCTCATTTTTCTTTACTCCTTTTAATCTTTGTCTGTTTGTACTCTGTCTCTTTAAAGTTTATTTTATTGTTTCAGGTGATTTACTTCTTTTTATAACTCTCTATTCTCTTTTTCTTCTCTCTCCCAAGCCTATGTACATTTATTCAAAACTGTGACCCATTTAGAGGCTTTTAAAAAAAATCTGAATCTGTCTTTATTGTAATTATTTTCTGAGCAGAAGTGTCTTTTTTATTCTAAATGGGCTTGGCTAGAGCCAACACGGACCTGCCTGTTTGCTGTGCCCAGTCCAACATGGTGGAGGTATGTTTGCTGCCTCTGAGAGCCACACACATTGCTCAATTTTTAGGCACACAACAGGACTATGTTGCCATGAAGCAAGATGTAGCACTCTGCTCATAGACCCCATTTAAATGCTCCATAACTGAACCTCCCAAAAGAGTCAGAGCCATTCATGCTGGTGAACCAGGATGTCACTGCTTTGCAACTGCGTGATTTTGTGTTGTTTTGTATTGTTTTGTTTTTCTTTTGCTACTGTTGAATCAGGAAGACCTCTCTTAAAGGAGCTGCTGCATGCCACCAGGAAGCTGAACTCAAATGAAAAAAAATGATGTTAAGCTTTCTTTTTTTTAGGTCTAGAATTCCTTTTTAAGCCTTCTCATGTTTTACATGAATATAGTTGACCATATTGGAGGCCAATCTATTGAGGGAAGTTGCTTGTCTATAGTAGGAGGCCATTTGTTCATTCCCAGATGCCCAGACCTCAAAATAATCATTCAGAAACTATATTATTTAAATCACTGCTTGACCAATCACTTAAGCATGTTGCTAGCTAGCTCTTTGGTTAACCCATTTCTATTATTTTATATTTTACCATAGGTTCATGAGCTACCGGCAAGGTTCCAGATGACAGCTTGTTTCTTTCCCTTCTGGCAGCTCCATGGCATCTCACTGACTCTGCCTACTTCCTCCCAGCTTCAGTTTAGTTTTCTCCACCTAGCTATATTCTGCTCTATCACAGGTTAAGTGGTTTCTTTATTCATTAGCCAATAAAAGCAACACATATACAGAAGGACTTCCCACACCAATCTTCAAGAAAGGCAGTATGAAGTTTAAGTTCTAAAATACTGAGCAACCTCAGTGATGACTGTAACTGCTGCCACTATTATACTTGGGATGTCCCTAAGAAATTGACTAGGGTATAAAATAAAACCCAGAATTCTAGAATCTACAACCCCCTAAGACAGAGGAAAAAGAGAGTTCAGAAAAGAGAAAAGTATTCTCTCAGTCCTCGAAAGTTGCTTTATAATTGGAGAGGAAAACAGAATGAGGAACACGAAACAAAGCCATGAACTAGTTCCAATTCTGCTGAGAAGCACATGGGCACTGAATCAAACTCAGTGAAACATGTCACCTTCCTGTGACTGTCAGTGCCTTTCAGGGTGAGAACAGTTCAGCTGAGAATGTAATTGTCCCTGTACCTGAAGGGAAAGAGTCATCAGTTCTCAGGCCAGGTGCCAAGAAACACACCACCAATAGATGGCTCAAGGGTTAGTACACATACCATAGGGCCAGGTCAGTAGGAGACTCAGTACTCTCCATGTTTGCATAGCACACCTAAGAATAATCTTAGGCAATGTCTGGCTTCAGCCATGCCAAATTACAAAATTGCACACTGACCTGGGATGTCAGTATAACATAGGGTCAATTAAACAGAGGTTCTTCTTCTGAGTATAGTCCACTCTGAAGATACGAAGGGATAAAGGGAAATAATGTGAAAAGGTGACTTACATCGTGATAGGACAAGAGAGGGCAGGGTAGATCAGGGCATAGAGGGATAGCTAACATTAAAGACCTTCTGAAAAAACATAGGAAAATTTACTACTCTAAAAGCATACTAGAATATATACATATATAAAATGTTTAATGCAATTAGATTACTAATGAAAGGGGTGCAAAGCCAGAAGTAGAAAACTCATACTAGCAAGTGCTAACCTCAGTATCAGTAATACCTTACCTCTAACCAGTGAGGTTAGTTAGTCTCTAACCAGTGAGGACCCATAGATTGACTCTACTACCTTCCAGACTGTTGCCGGTAACTTGTCTACTTTCCAGAGCTTCATTGTAAGACCCTATTTCTGTAGACACCAATGTTTAAGTCATAGAACATGGAGAAATCTAGAAGGTGCTTACCTAGACACTTCAGCTCTACTGGCCAACCCTTGTGATACTGGAAGATGCCATATACACGGCTGAAGGAGAAAAGTACTCACCGACCTCACCTAGTTCTTAACATTGCAACCTACAACAAACCCTGGCTTATCAAAAAATGCCCACTGGTGTGACAGTGGCACAAATGTATGGGAGCAACTGCCCAATTTCTGTTTGGATTTAAGGTCCCTCCCTATGAGACAAGGTCCATGCCTAGCACTGGCGGAAAGGAGAGAGTGTGTAGCTAGATAGTACTATTGTTCTGCTAAATGAACAAAGCTACACAGCAATAACCAATGGCTTCTTGCTATACCTATATCAATATATCATTCATTCCTCATCTGAGAAGCTTCTCCTCACTGTAGATTATTAACAAAGAGACCTGCAAGGGATAAATGGTGCTGTGAGTAGTAGGAAACTAGCTCAGCATTACCTCACAGGGGACATAGAAACTCTCTTCTTCACATAACCAGGCCATTAAACACTTGAATTCATAACTGCTGACACAGCATGCACAGTCATGGGAATGCTTCAAAACAGACCGAATTCCCACCGCTAGCTGAGAAGTTATTAGCAGTTAATAGCTTCTGAGAGAAGGAATGTCAGCGTTCTTCAGTGGTACCCTTGCTATGTTGACCACACTCCACTGTCTAGAGTAGCTCGACTACACAAAATGGAAATGGTGGCAGTAAGAAGCAAATAAAAAATAATCAAAGTTGGGTGCAAATGTGGGTGGGAGTAGAAGGAGAGGCACAGCAGATGAATGACAGATGTTGCTAAGCCTCTGAGTGAGGAAAAGCCAGGCTGCCCTAAAACAGGGTTTGAGAATATGTACATGTGTGGACAGAGAAATGGATGTGATCTTCCATGTCTCTGTCTCTCCTCTCTCTCTCTATGGATCATCTCCTAATACTCTCATGTAATGTCTTTCAGATCCTGAGCCTTCAGCACGATGTCTTACCAAGAGCAGCAGTGCAAGCAGCCCTGCCAGTCTCCTCCTGTCTGCCCACCCCCAAAGTGCCCAGAGCCCTGTACACCCCAAAGTACCCAGAGCCCTGTCCTCCCCCGAAGTGTCCAGAGCCTTGTCCTCCCCTGAAGTGCCCAGAGCCTTGTCCTCCCCCGAAGTGTCCAGAACCTTGTCCTCCTCCAAAGTGCCCTGATCCATGCCCCCCTCAGCCATGCCAGCAGATGTGCCCACAGAAGAACATGTGAGTCACCAGGACCAAGAGACGAGGAGGAAATCTACCTCCCATTCTTCCATAGAAACACTTCCATCTTTGCTTCAAAGCCTGCCATGGATGCAAAAGAATCCTCTCCAGCCTTCACCCTCCATGTGTCTGTGATGACCCCGGACAGGGAGGGTATTCTCTGAGATTGTTCTTCTGCTATCAAGGGGCAGCTGAGAATGGTCCTTCCTCACTGGTTCAGTGTCCCAGATGCTCAGTGATGAGCAGCATCTTTCCACCCTGTGCACTCAGAGGATGTTTCCAAAACTCTCAGTCTCCTTGTTTGTGTTGTCACTGCGGCTTCATTTCCTGAATAAAGTACAATATGGCTGTTAGTACTCATGAGTTCTTTTTCTTTCTTCTAAAACTGACTCTATGTCCTTCCTGATATTCTCCAGTTACATTATGTTTATTCTTTAATGCCCAGGTCATCTTGTTGCAAGCAGATTTTGACTGTATTTTGGGTCATAACAAAGATTCCTTAGTGTTTGTTTGCTTGAGGGAAAGAGTTTCATTTTGCACAGCTACAAGTTACCTGTTAGCACATGCCATTTTAAGAAAATCATATGGTATTCAGATATGCATGCGTCACTTATCACATATATGCCGCTATACCCCATGTATTTTCCCCTCACTTTCCCCCTTTATCCTATGTAATAGTTACATATCCACATCAACATACATACCCTTGTTATTTTTCTTGTTCGATATTTGAAACATCAGTGCCAACCTTGTGTTTAAAGTTGGATTTATTTCCCTGAACATGCTGATGTGCAGTTTCATTTATTTAACTGCAGAGGACATGATATCATTGTTTTATATGACTGATCATTACTCCAGTCCACATAAGTGCCGCATATTCTTATCCCATCCATTTCTGGTGTGCAGCTGTACTGACTTATTTACCTTGCATGTTAGGAGTAGTTCTGAAATATAGATGGATATGCAGGGATATCTATTCTATGCTGTTTTTGACTTCTTTTATAAAAACCCAAGTGATGGTGATGTATCATATTACCGTTTTGCTTTAGTGTTATTTCTTTGGAGGAAATTTCATACTGATTTCCATATTTGATAGGTTAGTCTCCTCTCTCACACTCTGAGAGTTTGTGTTCTTTTTCCTCCACTCCTTTGCCAGGACTTGTTATTATTATTATGATGGCCCTCATCCTTACATGGGTAGACTGGTCTTCTAGTGGAGGCTTGGTTTTCTGTTCTCTAATAGCTAAATATGTTGAACATTTTCTTGCTTATTTTACTTGTGGAAACTCCTGTTTGCCAAAGTCTTGCCTTTGGTCACAGTTGAGCTAATGCATGCCATTTGATTGACATAGTCTGAGGATCCTAATTAGCACTAAGCACCTAACAATTTAGAAGCTACTGAAGCACTTCATTTATATTACCTTCTCTCATAATCCTCTTCCATGTGCAACATTTCAATATCATCAACAATACCACCCTCTTTACCTCAACCACTACAAGCTATCATACCAGCTAGCACTGCCTACCTTCACTATCATTGGCATCCTCATTACTATTACTTCTGTAAGAGCACCATGTCCATCACCATTTCCATGACCATCCTTCCACCACCAACATCATCATTAAGGAAAAAAAAGCTAAGTAAAATATTGATAATTGTAGAAATGTTTGGGAAAGGGATTCTGGCCTAGGAATGTGAAGCCCGCATGGATCCTCCTGTTGCTTGTTATTGTTTCTTTCATTTGCTCTTGGAGAATCTTGATTTTCTTCAGTGACTTTTTCTTAATGGCTTAGATTATCGATAGTTAAATATTAAATCAAATGAAGAACTAGAAAAATATTAGAACTTCTCATTCAGGTTGGTCATTTGGTTCATAAGTCCCTAGAAAATAGGAATAAAATATGCATATTGGACCTAGGGCTTTATGAATGTAAAAATCCTTAAAATGAAAAGAACCAAATGTTGAGCTCAGTGATAGATGACAACTATAAAATACTCTTGTATGTGTATTCATGTATGTGGACACGTGTGTTCCTAGTCTTTGGTATGAAGGTCCACACTTGGAGAAGTTTTGCTGTGTGTCCTGTTCATCTGTTGCTGCTCTTCAAGGAGCTTCTGTGGAAGCAAATCAAATTCACCTCAGTCTGTAAAGAGACTGGGCTTCTCTGATTCTGGTGCCGGTGCTGAGAGAATTCATAAACTCTATTTTGAAAATAATATAATTGCTTATATCATTGTAAAAAGTGAAGGGTTTAATCATGGTATTTAAATATATGTGGATGGACTGCATCCACCCTCATCCACTGCATTAGGCATAAAAAAGCAAACTCGTGATACGTGTCTTTGCAGACTCGATTGTGTCCTTTAATATATCATCTTTATTAATTCTCTGAGAATTTCATTCAATGCATTTCAACGATATTGACTCAGTTCCTTACCAACAACTGTCTTTATCCACACACTGTGCCTTTCCTTCTCTTCCCACACAGCCTTGATTACTTTTCCATTTGCTTCTCCTTCCCCCACCATCTGACTTTGCAGTCTAACTGCCCTAGACAATAGGACCTCCTGGGTTTAGTCAATATAGCAAGGTTCACATAATTACACAAACGGACACACCTTTCAGAAGCTGTCAGCTGGCAAAGAGTCTTCCCCTCTCTTGCATGATGCATTTGGTCTGGCTTGAGCTTTCCCATGACTGTGCATGCTGTGTCAATAGTTATATGTTCAAATGTTTAATAGTCTGGTTATATGAATAAAACAGTTTCTCCCTCTTCTGTGAGATAATGTTGAACATACACAAGTCCCTTATTCTTTGCACCATTTATCAGTTGTGAGTCTCTGTGTTATGTATTCACTCCAAGGAGAAACTCCTCTGATGAGGAATGAGATATACTAATATGAGTGTGGCAATCTTACTAGGAATTGCTGGGTTGATTTGTCCATTTAGCAGAATAATAGCACTGATTGGATAATCTCCCCAGGGCCTATGTCCTATCTAGCTACAGAGTCTCTCCCCTTTAATGGTGCTAGGTATGCACTTTGTCTCAGAGAAGAACCTTAAATCCAAACAGAAAGTGGTTGGTTGCACCCATTCACTTGTGCCACTGTCACAGCAGTGGTCATATCTAGTCAAGGCAGTCATTGTTGTAGGTTGCACTGTTCAGAACTGGGTGAGGTTGGTGAGCAGTGTACATAGCACCTTACAGTATCATGAGGGCTGGCCAGTAGAAATGTAGTGTTCGTTAGCACCTCTTAGATTTCTTCTTGTTCTCTGTCTTAAGAATTGGTGTCTATAGAAATGGGGTCTTAGCATGTTGTTCTGGAGTGTGGACAAATTACAAGTAATAGTGTGTAAGGAAGTGGATTCAGTCTATGAGACCCCACTGGCTAACAACTAAAGAGAGGTAAGCTGTGAGTGCTAATGAGTTTTGCATTTAATATGAGGTATCTACTTGAGGTATTGCACCACCTGCAGCAGTAAGGTAACTCCATTAAAACATTTTATATATGTATATCTTTAGTAAGCTTTTAGTGTAGGAGATGACTTTTGGCTTTTTTGAAAGGTGTTTAATAATAATCATCCTTCTCTATGTGCTCTGATCTACCCCGCCCTCCCATGTCCCATCACAAAGCATGTATTCTCTTTGCATTACTCCCTTTTAACACTTTATACCCTTCTAAGTGGACTATATTCAAAGGAAGAACCTAGTTGTAACAGACTCTGTGTTATACTGGTTTCCCAGCTTAGTAGGCAATGCCGTAATTGACACAGCAGAAGTCAGGCATGACCTAAGACGATCCTTTATGTTTGATATGCAAATATGGAGAATAGTAAGTCTCTTACTGACCTGACTGGTAGTATTGGTACTAACCTTTGTGAATCATCCTTTGGTCATGTGTTGGTCAGCATCTGGCCCTCAGGTGCTGAACTGATGACTCTTTCCCTCTAGGGACATGGACAAGGGCAGTCTTGGCTAAACCTTTCCTTACTGTCAGAAGCACTGGCAGGCACAGGAAGCTGACAGGCTTCACTGATGTTGATTCGGTGCCCGTGTGCTTCTCAGAGCAGAGCTGTGAATAGTTAATAACTTTGCTTCATGTTCCTCTTCTATTCTTCTCCTCCAATTACAAAGCAACTTTCCAGGCCTGAAGAGAATAGTTTTCTCTTTTCTGAACTCCTTTTTCCCTTCCTTCTTAGGCGGTTCCAGAGTCTTGAATTCTGACTGTTGTTTTATAGCCTAGATGTTCCTGGAACATCTCAAGTATTAGCGATTGCAGCAGTTACAGTTATCACTGAGGTTGCTCAGTATTTTAGAACTTAAACTTCAGACTGCCTTTCTTGAAGAGCATGTTTTCTGTAAGATCACTTACTTCAGGAAGTCTGGAGGAGGAGATGGGATTGAGGAAGAGTTCTGATAGCTCATAAACTTGAGATCCTTTCTCTATGGGGATCATCTCTTGTGAGAACTGTCGCATAGTGTCTTCCAGATCCTTAGATTTCAGAATGTCTAACCAACAGCAACAGTGCAAATAGTTCAACCAGCTTCCTCCTGTGTGCCCAACAAAAACTGCCCATAGCTCTGTACACTCTCAAAGTGTTCTGAGCCTTGTCTTCCTCCAACACGATCAGAGTCTTGGACTCCCTCAAAGTGTTCAAAAGTCAATCAAGAACTATAAAACACCCAATTTTAATTCATTATGTCAGTTTTCATGCAGAAATGAATCATTAATATACATTATAAAATTGGGAAGTGATGAATGCAACTATGTGGCAGATAAAAAATGTAAGACTGATGCTCTGCCTCAGTCTGTGTCTGTCTGTCTGTGTGTATGTGCAAGAATGAGCACCTGTGCTATGTATGAAGGAGTCAGTATTCTATGTGTTTTTGGAGATCTCAGAGCTCCAGTTGGTGTGTACCACAGCCAAGGTGGGCTCAACAGCTCTTCACACAAGAGAAGTGTGGGAGATTGAGTCTTCATGCTGACCACCAAAGCAGGAACATGCTTAAGGCAGGTGTTAGGGTAGATACAATTTTAGTTCCTCTATCATCATGATAAGCAGCCTTATGAAAATCATTAGAGGGGAATCTAAACATATACCCCAAATATGTCGTTGGAGATGGCAGTCCTGACTAGGGTCAGGACAAGGTCCAAGCCGAACACCCTTCCCTATGAACAACATTTCTATTGGTACAGAAAAGATTTAAACCTATCCAGCAGAATAGACATGTCCCTCAGAACAGGTTTGTCAAAGATGAATCTAAAAGCACAGCTAAAGTCCCCTGTAAGACTGTCCTGTCAGGACAAACATCAGGTGAATTTTGCCTAAAACCAGGAGTAAAAATGGGCCATGAACCAAAGAATATCAGTGAGCTGAGGCAGAACAAACAAGAAACGAGAGGAGTAACAGGGAAAAGAAATACTGTGTTCAATCAAGAAAGACAACTTAGACAACCAGGGAAGTCTGGCTGAAACCAAAGAGACAGGAGGGCCCACTGAGTCACAGCACTCTACAGTGATGATGTCCAGACACAGGATATTTCACATGATGTAGAGTCCCAGTCAAGCGAGTCATGCATGGATTTGCATTTTGTTTGGGAAATTCTTGGACCTGCCCACTGTCAGTCAGCTCTGCTCCCTCTGGGCGGGACAGTCAGTGCTATAAAGAGGTCCTTGGCTTCATGACTGCAGACTCCTGGTAATCAAGTCCTAGACTACTTTGGAGACCTGGTGAGTGTTATTTCTTGAGTTTGTCTGTCTTTATGGTCTTCTTATGTGCTGCAGTCAAGCTTTGGGGATGGTGTGTGGTGGTTTTTCATTTTCTTTAGTATGAAATTGAACACAGTGTATTTCTCTTTTATATGCATCTTTGGTGTCTTTTAATAGTCCTATCACTTAGCAGGTATTAGGACCTGGTTATCCTGAGTTGTCCTCTACTCTGACACCCAGACAACCTGCTAGGATGTCACAGTGACAAGAGAGTCAGCGGTAGTTGTTCTGAGGGAGCCCAGGACTTCAGACCTTACGACTCCTGTATTGAAGATGTTTCTCTGTGAAACACATGTGTTTCATTGGAACAAATATTTTCTCCTGGAAAAAAGGCATTAAACAAAGGATATCTGACAAGGCAGATGGCACAGATTGCTGACAGGAAAGGGAAAAGCCAGGATGTCCTAACAGAGGACGTGGGGATACGTACATGTGTGGAGAGAGAAATGGATGTGATGCTCCATGTCTTCATCTGTCTTCTCTGTGATGATCATCCCCTAACACTGTCATATAATGTCTTTCAGATCCTGAGCCTTCAGCACGATGTCTTACCAACAGCAGCAGTG
>LOEQ01013942.1:0-19688 GCA_001685075.1 Bramus lutescens | reverse complement strand
TTCCCAGCAACCACATGGTGGCTCACAGCCATCTGTAATGAGATTTGGTGCCCTGTTCTGGCTCACTGACAGTTACAGAGGAAGGAGGAGGTGTGGTGAATGCCTTCAAGTCAAATAAGGTAGGAGATGAAGGGGACTAGGCACTAGGGTACTGAAGCAGTAAGTATAAAGAATCTACCACAACTGGGACATAGTTTGACCCCACAAATCCACACTGAGGCTTACCTCCTTGTATAGCAGTGCTAGAAGGTGGGGTCTAGAGGGCAGAGCCTCATGAATGACTCTCAGGAGTCACCTCCTTCTCTACAGGACCCAGTTTATTTATGAAGAGTACATGTTCTGGGGGCTGGAGAGATGGCTCTTACTGCCTTTCCAGGAGATGCCAGTTCAAATCCCAGCATCCATATCAAGCAGCTCATAGCTTACAGGTAACTCCAGCTTCAGGGAACTCAATGCCCTCTTCTGGCCCCTGTTGCACGCACAGGTACACGCACACAGACACACACAAATAAATAAAACAAATTAAAAAAAAAAGAGTGTATGTTCTAAAGCAGGCCATCCTTCCATTGGCCTAAGAACCAACCTACCTTAGGACTTTCCTGTTCTCCTTAGAAGTAGCACAAGGCCCACACAAACATGAGTACAAATCCTCAATTTTCCCTAATCATCAGATATGTTTAGAAATAAGTGTTGAAGAAAGTATCAGAGAAGAAAACAGCACATACAAAAATACTCAAAGTAATTACAAGATAGTGATAACATTGATGCCAACTATAAAATTATTATAACAAATGTGAATGATGTTAACTTACCAAATAAAATTCTCCCCTCTCCCCAAACCCTGACAGGGTCCCCATTATACAGTCTGGGCTAACCTTGGGAGTTGTGTGGTAGCGTCCTTGTAACATTAGTTACTCAGTGATGTGGGATGTCTCTTTATATGCTTTGAATGTTTTACTACCAATGCTTAATAAAGAAGATGATTTGGTCAAAACCCAGGCAGATGCAGCTGGGGAAGCAAGATATGAGGTAGCAAGCCATGAGCCATGATAATAATAGAAATGGGTTAATTTAGTTGTAAGAGCTAGTTAATAATAAACTTGAGCTAACAGGCCAAACAATGTGTAATTAATATTAAGCCTCAAGAGCTGGTGGGTGGGACAGAAACGTCTAGCTATACTCGGGGGTTAGGGCAGGAGGACTTTCAAGTTTGATGCTAACCTGGACAACGTAGCAACACTCTTCCTCCAGAAAAGTGGAGGTGCACCTGAGTGGCAGAGTGCTTCTAGTATAAGTATCACAAATGCCGTAAGCAAAAATACATGTGTATCTCAGGTTCACATGAGACATTCACAAAAGCTAACACCTAAGAATTCTGCTCTAGTTAGGACTATAGTCCACAAAGGCCATGGGGCTATTGGTAAGTAATGAAAACTATGGATGTGGGGACTACAGGAAAGAAGTTCGACCATTGGGGGGAACATTCTTGAAGGGGTCAGTGGCTTTTTACCTCTTCCATCCATCTCTCTGCCTCCCAGTCATTGTAAGTTGGGCTGATTCTATCTGCCATCACATGCTGTCTCACCACAGGCACCAAAGCATAAGGCTAACTGATTAGAGACTAAAATCTTCAAAACTGAGAGAGCAAAATAAACTTTCCTTCTTTAGAAGTTGATTATCTCAAATATTCTGTTTTAATAATAGAAAGCTATACATAAGGTTGTAAATTGAGTGATCTATATAATTCAGGATATAGAAAAGTCCAAACACTGTAACCATAATGCAGCAAGGGGAAAGAACACCTAGAAATGAATAGGCCCTCGCACCTAGAAACTCAAGCTGCTAACATGCTACCAGGTGAACGGAGAGAGAAATCATACACACACACACACACACACACACAAAGCTAACAACATGGAAACCATAGAATTTCAAACAACTTAGTGAAAACTTATCTGTAAGACCAAAGAGCCAAGTATGGTGACATTGACCTGTGATCCCAGCATTCAGGAGGTTGGTGACAGCAGAGATAAAAGCCAGCCGGGCAACATAAAAGTGTGCAGCAAGCTTGAGTGCCCTAATAAGACCTTGTCTTAAAAAGATTTTTTTGGATACAATTAAAGTAATCATCAGTGGAAAACCCCAAACACTTTTATCAATAAAAACAGAGGAGGAATGAAAAATTAAACTTCTTTATTTTCTTTCCTTTTGAGACATTCTCTCCACAGCCTTGGCTGCCCTTGAACTCACAGATATACATTTTTTTTTTTTTTGGCATCTGGAGTGACACCTGGCCCCAAACTAAATTTCTAAATAAAAAGTTAGACAATGAACAGCAAAATAACAAACAAGGAAACAACAACAACAAAACCACAAGGAAAAAATAAAGGTAAAAAAAGAAAACTATAGAGGAAAAAAGGGGGAAATCTGAGGTAAAACAAAAACAAAACCTATTAAAAGGCACAGATCACTAACTTAAGCAAAATCAAAACAAAAAGTAAAAAAAAAACGGTTAGGAGAAAATAAGTTTAAGTGTTAGACCATAGATCAGGAATGCAAGTTTAGCCTTGGCTATACAGTATGGGCCACATAAGAGCCTGTCCTGAGCAAGCAAACAAATCTTAATATACTTTGTAGACTGCATAGAAAATTTGAAATTTTAGCTGAAAAGGGAAATTTAAAAACTAAAAAGTCTTCCAAAATTAACCTCATCACATGAAGAAATATAAGATTTCCACAGGGAGAGACAGAATGCTGTTGAGTTTCTAAAACGCCTTATCACTTCATTCCAATGCAGCCTGAAGGTTTTCCAGAGCTGAAATAAGAAAACTCAAAGCTCTCTAATTCCTTTAAAGAAAGTATAATGATTGACACTCCCACCATGTGCAAATACAGAAGTAATTAAAAACAGCAACAAAAGGGAAAGTTACATGCCCATGACTATCAAGACAATAAAGTAACACAAAAAGAATCTCAACCAAAGAATATAATTATCACATGCAAGTGGTAATTATTACAGGAACTTAAGGTTTGTTTAATGTTAGAAAACTAGAATAATAACACTTATGAATAGGCCAGAGAAGAAAAATCATAATTACCGCAGCAGGTGCAAGAAATACTTTGAAAAACTTCAAACATATTTTCCTCATAAAAACATTCAAGAAATTTAAGAGTCACTGGCTTCTGTCCTAGCATTAGGTGGAATATCTAAGCCTCAGTCCCAAGGCCAGCATCTCAGTCAATGTGGAAACATTTCAATCACTTCAGGAAGAATGTGACTCAGTCCAAGGCTTGGAAGAGAGGTTCTGTGTCATGGTACACACCTTTAATTAGGGCTGGGTAAAAAGAAGCAGACAAACTTCTCCAGGCTAGCCAGAACTACATAATGAGACCTTGTCTCAAGAAACAATGAAACAAAAGAACCCACCCCCCACAAGCAAGAACCCCAAAGACTGGAAATATAGCTAAGTGGTTAGAAGCTTTAGCTACTCTTCCCGAAGATCCAGGTTTGCTTCCCAGTACCCATACAGCAGCTCATTACCATCTGTAACTTTAGTTCCAGGGAAACCTGACACTCCTCTAGACCTAACAGGTACCAGGCATGCACATGGTAGATAGACATTCATAGAGGTAAAAAATCCATACACATAAAAAGTTAAAATCAAAAAAAAAAGTTAAAAACAAGCTGAGCATGGTTATACATGCCTTTAATTCTAGCACGTAGGAGGGAAGGCAGAGGCAGGCAAATCTCTGAGGCCAGCTTGGAAAAAAGACACAAATGACTAAAACTTAGAAATAAATAGAAAGTTGGGTGGTAGTGGTGTCTGCTTTTAATACCAGCACTCAGGAGGCAGAGACAGGTGGATCTCTGCTAGCCTGGTTCACAGAGTGATTCCAGGACAGCCAGGGCAGTTACACAGAGGAAAAATTCTGTCTCAAAAAAAAAAAAAGGAAGAAATTAAAGGGAGATGACATTGTAACATGAATGATATACAGAAAGTCTTAAGGATCTATTTTTAATCTCTATTCCACTAAATGGGCAATATAAAAGAAATGGATAGATTCCCAGATCATACAACATTCCTAAATCAAAGAGACAAATAATTCAAATATATCTATAACCAGCCACAAGATTGAAACAGTAATAAAAAGCTTCCCACATTAGAAAAAGCCCAAGACTAGATGGAATTGTAGTAGAATTTTATCTAAACTTCAAAGAACTAATGTCAATACTATTTAAATTATTCTATAAAATAGGAAAGTAAAGCTTCCAAACTCTTCTGAGTCCAGTATCACCTTGATACCAAGACCAGATAAAGACATAACAATAGTAGAAGAGCTGGGTATGGTGGCCCACACCTTTAGTCCCAGCACTTGGGAGGCAGAGAAACAGGGGATCTCTGAGTTCAAGGCCAGTCTGGAGAGTTCCCAGAGAGTCAGGTCTACATGAGAAACCCTGTCTTGAAAACAAACAAAACCAAAACCAAAATAAGCAGATCAAAAGAAAGAACTGCAAGAGTGGGACTAGTATGTAGCTGGTTGGTAAAGGACTTGCCACAAAGCCCCAGGTTCAATTCTCACTACTGCATAAAAAGGGAGCGGTAGAACACATCAATAATTCTAGTATTTAGGAGGTCAAATCAGGAGGGTCAGAAGTGCAAGGTCACTCTAAGCTACACAATGGGAGTTGGAGGCGATCTTGAATTACATAAGACATTATCTTAAAAAAAAAAACACATAGCAGCAACAACCACACAGACAGAGAACGAGTCCAGTGTATGTGTGTAGGGGAGTACACATCAGTCATCCCTACCTACAGATTCACGATGTGCCTACACCAGTAAACTACAGTAACTGATAAGACCTGAACAGTGAGGCAATTTAGTAAAGCAAAGGATGTGAAGTGTACACACACACACATACACACAAAGAACAACAACACACACAGCTTCATATAACCAACCAGTTAAGCTGCACTGGCTAATAGGAATACAATTTGAGCCACATATGTTTTTAGGAGTCATATTTTAAAATTTAAAAAGAAACATTATAATTAATATGAAACTGTATTATGTATGGTAAAGTATGTAGCTCAGGGGTACAGTGCTTTTCTAACATGCACAGGTTATGAGTTTCAATCTTAGCCTGAAAAATAAATACATGGAGATATTTCATCCATCTTAAAATTAAGTTCCAAAATGCAATACGTACTTTATAGTTATACTCAAAGAACAGCAAAATACCAAAACAAAACAACAACAAAAAAAAAACACGAAGAGGCGAGAAGAGCCAGTAAAATACAGAGACTCTAAAAATAACAGTTCAGAGCAATAAACACAGGATAGATCACTAAGCACATACACAGACGGGCTGCAGAAGGGCAGCACTGTAGGCCATGGGGACAGGATGAGCTTCTTCATAAATGCTTCAAGACAACTGTGTAACCATTTAGAAAAAGAGAATAATGAGCCCATACCTTACCTCATACCCAAGAATAAACCCCAACTGTATTCAAGATCTCTATGAGGGGAGGGAAAAGAAACCACACAAACTCTAGAGAGAAACCTGTGTATCTTCCTCCCAGTAAATCAAGTCCACAAGAAACTTAAGAACTAGGAGAAAATCTTGGCAGCACTGGACAAAGGTGAAAACTCATATCCCTAATTTGTAAAGATTTCTTAAATAACAAAATTCTAGTTGAAAAACAAAACAGGAAAAACGTATGTGTTGGAAAGGTTTTTTTTATCAGCTTTACACAGGTTAGAGTCATTTTGGAAGAGGGAAACTTAATTGAGAAAACGACCCCACCAGACTGGCCCGTGAGCAAGCCTGTGGTGCATTTTCTTGATTGATGTGTGAGGGCCTAGTTCATTGTGTGGATGCTACTATTCCTGGGGTGGTGGTGCTGGGTGCTATAAGAAAGCAGGTTCAGTAAGCCATGAGGAGCAAGCCAGTAAGAAGCACTCCTTTATGGCTTCTTGCCTCAGTTCCTGCCTCCAAGATCCTGCCTTGAGTTCTGTCCTGATTTTTCTGGATGACAGACATCAAGCTCTAAGATGAAATAAATCCTTTCTCCACAAGCTGCTTTAGTCATGATGTTCTATCACAACAGAAACTCTTAATTAAAACAAGATATGAATAGAAAATTTACAAAAAGGCACACAAGCAAACTTTCTATAAAAGTTTACTAACCTTACTGCAAATTAGATGGAAATGGCCATGAAAACCACTCCTAGGAGTGATTCCAGCTAATGGGTTGGTAGAAGCTAAAAAGCCTAGCATGAAACTCCAGGCTGGGCTGTGGTGGGTGAGGAGAACACAGGTGGCTTGCAAAAGGGCCTCCTGAATGGCTGAAGGAATGTGGAGGCATCCCATAAAATAACTGTACACTTGCCATCAGAGCAGAACTCCCGTTTCTGAGCAAGCACTCTAAAGATAAACCTGCAGTCAGGAAGACAGACGTGGACAGCATTATACCCAGCACTGTGTGAAATTATAAAGCTCTGGGAACAACCCAATTAACTTTTCCACAAAAAGAATGCAGCACATTCGAAACATTTGTAAAAAGCAAGGAAGAGTTCTTTGAACAGTTATGAAAGTGCTCCCCAGAAAAAAATTAAAAAGGAAAACCAGCAAAAGGCAAAAGAATATGGAGCATGTTACTTTTATGTACCAAACAGGAAGTACATACTTCACCAGAGTGTAAGGACAGAAAATTCTGCAACTGCTTCAAGAATGTTCTAGACCCATGTAAGACAGTACCCATGTGAATAGATCAAGTTCTCACTATCCAATGACACCCGAGAACACACACCATGCACTGGAGCATCATGGGAACTCACAGTGACAGAGAAAACAAAACAGACTAAGATGGGAACCATCAATACAAATGCAGTAGAAATGGGCAAATATAACCTCAACCCAAAAAGACCCAGGATGAGATGGATGTTATAGCTGCTGCCTTCCTTACCCTCAAGGTTTGTACCTGTGGATTCAACTAACCACAGATCAAAAATACATTAAAAAAATATTTTTCACTTTTATAGCTTTTTATGTCTAAAGTTATTTCAAAATAGTAATAATAATGTAGCAGCTACAATTATTATTATGAAAAGCCATAGATAAGCAACATCCCACTTGCAGGGGCCTGCAGAGAGCTCACACACACAAAATAGTACCAGCCAAAGCTGGGAATAGTTCCCTTATGATCTTTATTTACCAATTGAACTGCTGGTTCTGTCTCCTTTCTTCTTTTTATTTTTCTTATTCTTGCCCTTGGGCTGAGGAGAACTTGCCAGAATCAGCCTGCCATTCTGCAGGAGCTGACTAGGGGAGGGTGGCTCAGGAGTGACAGTATTCAGCTTCTCCTCTTTGATGTGGCTCAGCTGCTTTTTGTTGTTGTTGTTGCTGTTGGCCTTCCTCTCCTCTCTCTTCTGCTCTGTGAGGAGAGCAAGGTCAACTACTTTAGGCTTTAACTCAGGCTGGGCCCGGGTCTTGGGCTGTACCTCTGTGGTTTTGGGAGGATCCATGGGCTTCCTGGCTGGCTCATTGCTAGTCTTGCTGGTCTGTTTTAACTTTTGTTTGCTGTTTCCCTCCTTGTGATGATGCATCATGTCCAAGAGAAACGCAAGAGGCTCGTGCTGCTTCCCATTGACTTCCTTGGGTAGCAGAAGCTTAGAGTCTCTGGGGTCCATGGGGTCTGTGGCATCCCCATTGGCTCCAAGCCCTGGCCTAGGCTCTGAGTGGTTCATATGTCTGGAAGGGGAGTGAGATGAGGTTTCTGGTTCTTCAATTGGTTCTACTGAGCCATTGTGGATGTTTTCAGAGTTAGAGATAGACTCTGCTGCTGCCTGGAAATTTCTAGCAAGCATTTCCAACTTGAAACAGTCTTTACTTGGCCGCTCCTTTTTCTTCTTTTTTGCAGCTCTTAATTTCTGAAGCTCCTGAAGCCGCTGAAACTCCTCCTTGAAACGCTGCTCCTCATCTTCCTCTTCTTCTTCCTCCTCATCCTCCCGTTGCTTTTGCTCTTCCTGATGATGCAGATGCTCCCGTGCCCTGGCCTCAGCTTCTAGGCGTGCCTTCTCTTCCAGCTGTCAATGAAAAAAAAGAGAAGATGGCTTAAGACAATGATAAGAACTATAGAACTTGGCAGGGCTGCCAAGGTGGTTCAGCAGGTAAAGGCACTTGCCTGACAAATTGCCTGACAAATTTGAATTTGGTGGAGACTCATCCTGCAGTAGTTGTCCTCTGACTTATATACATATCATGATGCTACCTTCCCTCCACATAAGACTAATTAAAAAAAAACCTTGAGATATCAATCACATAATTTTGAAAGAGACAGTAACAACTAAAAACTTAAATATACCTACTTGCAATTATTTCACCCTACAGAACTCTTGGATCTCATCTATCTACTGCAGCATACACATATTTTACTGGGAAAAGGGCAGATAACAGCATCTGACCAAGAGCTAGATACTGGGAGCAGTCAAGGCAGCTGTTGCGCTGTGTGTGCAGCACCCAGAGAGCTGACCACTTCTTTATGTGGAAGGCAAGGAATCAGCTTACTGACTACATAAGCTCCTGACAAACTTAGCTGTCCAGGTGAGGGCTGAAGCTAACATGGGGACCTGCAAAAATAAAACAAAAACAAAATGTGTCCAAAAACTAAAAAATAAAAACAAACAAACAAAAACCGTTCCCATGCTGGAAGATAGTGTCAAAATATGCAGACTTTCACAGGGGCAAGGGTTTTCAGAAATATTTACCATCACACAACACAGCAAATATGGCCCCAGTGCATTTCTGCTTTCCACCTTGATGGAAAGACGTTTCATCAACTGAAGATTTCATTTTATTAATGATACAAGACCACGGGTCAAGTCCTGTCACAGACCGGAACATGGGCAGAGGTGAAAATTGCTCAGGTGTTCCCACCAAGGGCAGCTGGCTAACTTTACCCTTTATAATGTTGATGTTATTAACTGTCCTTTAACTAGATGGGCCAGTAGTGACAACAAGAATGTAGGAGGTCTGTTAGGAAAGGCACATGCAGGCACTGCGGGCCAAGACTCAGTTTCATACCAAGGCATCTATCTCCTCATTCTCAGCTTCTAAACCTCAGAGAGTCCTATCTATTCCCCATGGCAAAAGCTATTCCTTCTGTCTTTTTGGAAGGAAGGTTCCCATAAAGGTGGAGACTCTTGCTGACCAACTGGCCAAGGAAGCCTCCATGTAGACTACTACAAACTCACTATTCAAAAAACATAAAGTGATATAGCTTCTAGATGAGGCTGTCTGAGACAGACAATCACATTCTCAGAGCACCAGGGCCAGGGCAGGCATGTCAAACAGTTCTGCTTTCTGAAATGTGTATCTGTATGCCCGGAAATGAAGGGTTGTCACTTACCTTCCTCTGCTTGTGCCTTGCTCGTTTGGCTGCACGACTACTACTAACTGGCTTGGCCTCTGAGCTGTTTATAAACTGTAGCAAATCCTCCACTCTCCGATGGTCAACTACACCCTCCCGTTCTGATATCTGCTCCATTTTCTTGGGTTGTTCTTCCTTCCTTTTGGTCAGCCGTAAACGAAGTTTTTCCCTCATTTCTGCATAATTTCTACTTGTTGGTGCAGCTGGAGGCTAAGGTAAGAATATAACTAAATTAGACCTCAAGTTTTAACAACTTTGAATATAACAAATTTCAAAACTTCTTTCCAAAAATAACCTGTTTAAATTTAATTTCAAAAATTACTTAAATAAATAGCATATAATCATTGCAAAACAAAAATATAGGCAATAATATGAAAGGCCTATTTATTAATGAAAAGCCATGTATTTATTTTACCATGTAACCTAAAAGTTGAGTTTTGGAAACTACCTTTTAACTTGTTATATACATTTGTGAAAATCCAGCAAAATACAAAATGATGTTTTAAAGCTAAAAAGCCACACACACATATATTTTATATGTCTATTTTTACTTAGTATAGTGGGATTATCATCTTCCCCACCACCAGAGTTAAGGACCAAACCGAGGGCTTTGCACTGGCTAGGCAAGAGCTCTACCACTGAACTAGTGAGCTAAAGCCCCAGCTCTGGAATTACCTTTTGGTGTTGATAAATCTCTTCAATATTTACTTTTCTTTTTTGTGTTAAAAGGGAAATAAAAGGGAAAAACACCTCATTCTCAGTCCTACTACCAATTTCTTACTATTTAAAATCACACATCTTAGGAAATGGAGATAGAACAAAGCAAAAACAAAACAAAATGTACATGCAGCTTCATTTCTTATTTCTCCCTCCTAGGGACCTTGGGGAACCCTGGTTGCAAAAGTACAGCTCCGGCTCTTCAGCGTTGTACAAACATGTAGTGTGCCAATACCTTTTGCACTCATCTAACAAGGTTACCACTATCCACAGACTGCATGAGCCAAACTATGGTGGGGTTTAGTTAACAACCTACTTCACTGACTATCTAAAAATCTCACAAATAAATACAAAAACGCAGGTGGCTTAGTTCTGTAACCATAACACTGAGGAGCCCAAAGCATAGGAACTGCTGCAAACTTAGGACCAGCCTGGATAATGAGTTCTAGGTCAGACTAGAACATGGAGAGACACCCTGTCTGAAAAAACAGAAACAACTACCACCAACAAAAACACAGTGATAAGAGAAAACCTTCAGTGATGAAATCCTGTTTCTTTAGGTAAGTACAATCTGGAAGTGCACATAAAATCTCAGACATTGATATACTTTGATAATATTCATCTTCTGCTATCCTCTCTTATCCTCCTTAAACTCCCTCTGAACCCTTTATTCCCAACAAGTCCTCTTCATATCCTACTTTATGTCTTTTTAAATAAATGGCCTACTAAGGGGCTGGAGGGATAGCTCAGTGGCTAAGAGCACACACAGCTCTTCCAGAGGACCCAAGTTCAGTTCCCAGCACCCAGCTCACAATCATCTGTAACTCCAGTTCCAGGAGATCAGATGCCTCTGGTAACAACAGGCACCTGTAGTCACATGAACATACCCACACTCATGACTACACATAATTCAAAATAATAAAAACAAATCTAACACATAATTCTTGCCAAAGGTTGCAAGTCACACTACTGTCAAGTCACAGTACACTAACTACATGCACTTACCCCGCCATGTCCGAAGAACTCACAGTAGCAGCAGTCACAGTACTTGCCCTCCTTCTGGTTGGTGGAAGTTGAGGTGCTCGAGCTGTGCTCGGAGCAGCTGTCCTCATCTGCACTCTCATCCCCATCATCCTGCTGCGGGTCATAGACACCATTCTCGCAGCGGTGCCCTTCACAGTCAGGGTCACTGCAAAACCACATACAGAACATTAGCAAGTAGCCACTCCAGAAGCACTAATTATTCCTCATGCCCACCCACTGTTCAGCTTAATTTTCAGACCAAGGCAGCAAAGAGGGCTCATGGCTCTGGGGTCAGAGAATCATGTGCCATCAGCTGGGCTCAGTTAGGAGATATGGCAGACATGTGGTCAGTAGTCATAGCACACCTACAGTGTCACCAGATGGACACATGACTTCTGACTTCCCTGAGACCACTAATTTCATAATGGGGGTTATGAAGGACGTGCTTCTAACAGGCAAAGAAAGTCAAAGGTAACAGAAATGATCTTTTATTAAAATCACTGTGTGTGGTATTAGTTTCAGTACATAAATCTTGTAAATTGTCTGCAGATTCTACCCAATGAATAGCAAAAACAACTTAAAAAAACAAGCAAGGCACACCACACCCTTAATGCCACCAGTGGAGATAGTCAGCATCTCTGACCCTGGTCTTGGCAGCCGGGCCATTGTTCTTTCCTCTGAAGAACTAGAGGCTGAGATTGAGACTGGAGCCTCTCCAACTCCACGGCCTTGGCCTCTGTTGGTGAGGTCTCTTTCTTCTGCACTGGACTTGTTACCTGCCTGGACCCAGAGCACAGTCTGTAGCTATGTTAGTGCAGCATGGCTCCCAGCCCTCCTCACAGGGACCAGGGCTCTGTGGCTCACCTGCAGACACTGGGAGGGGCACTGATGGAGCCATCTGTCGTGGAGGGCGGGGGTGCCACAGGGGTAGGACAGAAGCTCTTTCGTGTATCCACGAACCCAGGGGCTGTGGTTGCAGTTTTGGGGAATGATGGGGCAGCAAGATTTGGAAGGTGAGGTGTGGAAGCTGGAGAAAGTGCAGCAGGAGACAAAGCTGGGATTGGGGCCAGGCCTGTGGGGCTGTTCCTTGGAGCAGCAGGTGCTGAGTGTCTGTGGTCCTCTTTGTTGAGGCCATGAAAAACATCACCTGCAGGTAGAGATATAAGAGAGACTGCCACTGGCTGAAGAAAACAAATATTTAGGTTGCCTTTAGTTACATTTCTTTCTCCATTTTTTTGGGGGGGGTTGGGGGGATGTTCAGACCTACAGAAACCAAAGAACACCCACTCATCTTCATTCTGACTGGTCACATTTACTTTATTTCCCACACATACCAGATCTGGTTCTAACATCTGTAGTAAGCTGTGCTCCAGCCTGAGCTCTTGAGAACCTACAAGTTTACAAAGAACCTGAGAGATTTCTCCATAGTGGGCACCAGCATTCATAAGCCTGGAGGTCAGACTGCACATATAACCTAAATCTAAGCTCCTAACTTTACCAAGGTCATCAAAGCTTCTCTAACTAATTCAGTGGCTGCTAACAATTCCTTTCACAAGACGCATGTTTTTCAAGAGGCCAGCTGTCTACTGGTGTGATTTATCTTATCACATCTGGGTTAAACATTTTAGACTTAAATCGTACAAAGATAAACTACATAGAGAATAAATGACTTTTGTTACATTTGGGGTCAGGTTTATAGTTGCCAGCTTCCTCCTCAGGGGGTGCCCATCATCACTCATAATGGGTCAGCATCCATGGAAATGTTATGTTTGCCAAACTGATAGTCAGTATTCTTAATGTTTCCTGAAGGACTGGAGATGTGGCTCAATGGTAGCATGTTTGTCAATTAAGTGTAAAGATCTGGTTGATGTATTATACTGTGTGCAAGTGTGTGCTTTCTCTCTTACACGCATAAAAGGGTGGTGTGTGAGCTAATTAGCTGGTTACTATAGTACAAGCCTTGGAAGGCTGAAGAAAGAGGATTGCTATGGGTTTGAGACTGGCCTAAACTTAACACCGAGAGACCTTGTCTCATCTCCCACCTTCCCCAAAACAAAAGAAACACTCCTTTTGATGCCTGATGTCAATTATCAACTTGATAGAATCTGAAATCCTCTAGATGGGTGAATGGGCATGCCTCTGGAGGATTATTCTGATTACTTTAATTGATATGGAAAGACCTATCTTAATTGTGAGTTTTGTGAACATGCAGAACTGGACTACATACTTTGAAGACAGTAAACTGAGCAAGTGCATGCATTCATTGCTCTCAGCTTCCTGATTATGGATGCAATGTGACCAGTTGCTTCAAACTCCAGTAGCCTTGATTTCACTTGCAGGATAGATATGACCCCTTCTTTCTTGGGTTGCTTTTTTCAGGGTATTTTGTCACAAGAGGAAAAGAAACGGAAATATTCCGATTAGGCTGACCTATGTCATCTAATGGACAGCTGACTGCAGCAAAGAAACTTTGTTTCTACCGTATGCTTCTACAAAGAGAAGTTTCTTAACCTTAGGAGCCTCTCTGAATATCCCAAGCGATTCCTGACTTTGAGTGTCCAAGGTTCAACATATTCTTTTTCATGCCCTTCAAGAAGGCAGACAATCATGATTCTTTCTGATGCTCAAACTGCCTCAACTTTGATGAGGTACAAACCAGTTCCTGTGTCCTCAGACATTTTACCCTAAGTCTCTATAAACATTTCTTTGCTTTTAGGTCCCTTCGAACTGTCAATAAGTGGTTAGTGTGAATGCTAGCAGGCTAATAATCTTGTTGGCTTACACAAATCCTCTTTTGCTCAGCAGCAGCTATGCTCAGAGAGCAATGATCTCTGCCCATCACAGAAGACAGAGGCAAGACACAGAGCTCAGCAACTCAAGGGTATTTTGAATGGCAGCTAAAATTCCAACCAGAATCCAAAGACCATCTTTTTATTCACAAGCACCTTCAGGTGTTTTCATTTCCACCTCTAGAAAGGCAAAATAAACAGTAACAACATGGGTGGCGTCAAAATTGAGAAGCTGAAAGGCTCTCGGGATCCTTACCTATGGAAGGCGGCCTTCTGGATGACACCTTGAACTGACTGCTGCTAGATTGCACTGTGGTGGCCGTGCATGACACAGAGGATGTAGCTGAGGAGGTGGCCATGGCGACTGTGTTTGCCATGGCAACTTCATTTGCTTCCATAAAAGCATCTTGGAAATTGTATAAACACTTCTTTTTTGCAGCATTTTTCTTCTCTTTGATATCTGAAACTGCAGGAGCTTCATTGCTGGGTGGAGGTGGAAGGGCTTCAGGTCTTGTTTCTGAGAGCACTGGCCCTAATATATCACTCCCTTTGGAGAAGAATGGGAAAATTAAGGCTTCTAAAAGAAACAGCACTTAGTGAAACCCCCCAAAGAATATACAGACACTGGGGCCACTACTGAAGCCAGGACTTCTCTGGAATTATGCTTTTAGTCTATGGAATGTTTATTGAGCACCTATTATGTGCCAATTCCCATGCTTGGTGTTTTCCAGTATCACTGAATGCCTTAAAACCCGTTCTTGAGGTTGAAAATGTTATTCCCATACTAAAGATGAAGAAACTGAGGCTCAGAAAGGCTAAGCAACTTGCCTAAGGTCACACAGCTAGAAATCCCTTCAAACATAGATCAGAATATCAGGACTAGCTTCTGTTCTGAGCACATTCAAGGTTGGGTGTGGGGCTTTGGCCATCTGAAGGGAGAAAGGTGTAGGGCCCCGCCCCTCCCAAGTGACCCTGGACCTAAGACTGAGGTTGAGCCTCAGTAACTGAGGCAGTTGGGGAGAAGGTGCTTGTTAGAGGGGAGAGAGCCCCTTAGGGTTAATACAGAAACCAACAAATAGGAACTTGAGTCACAGAATTCAAGAAGGTGTGTCACTATCTTTCTGACCCCATGCACTGAGCTGAGGTCTGGTGGTCACCACTATTTGAGAACTACAGGTCAGACACAGCCCCTGGAAACAAATCCTCTGTGGCTGGACAGCACTGTATGGCTCACTGTGCTGGCAGGTAGCATGGAGCCAGTGTTAGCTTTGTTAATCAATGCAGTGGACCCCTCAGTGCAGATGTGGAAGGGTGGATGGGATGCCAGGCCCCAGAACCTCCCGCTGGGGAGTGTGATGATGACCATCTTAATTGGTTCAGGGTATTTAAAACCTTAAGAAAGTTTTAATGAATTCCTTACCAGAAATTGTATCTGGCAAGAAAGTGCCAGGATTCCAGTTCTTATCATTCATCACTTCTGATCCCCAAAGACTTATAAATTTAGAACTATTCCACTCTGGAGTATTCCCAAAACAGCTTGGGTAAATATGGTCTTGAAGAGATGCATTGAATGCCTGAGGCTTATTTGTGTGACTCTGAACAGGTGCTGGTGGTAAAGCCTACAAAAAAAAAGTTCTAATCACATATCAAAATTAATATTCTATATACCTGTGTAGTTCAACTACAAACAGACAAATTGTGACTGAAACCTTGAGGGATATGCTTCCCGCAAGCCCATGTCCATGGGGAGTACATCTCACAAATGCTGGAGTGGAGGGTTACTTAGGAAGGCTAAACATGTAGGTTGACCTTTAGTCCAAAGGTTCTTGATGCCTTCAGATAACTCAGCCACTTCTAACAGTCCTGTCTAGTCACACTTTAAATGTGGTTCATATACATAAGAGCTATTCTGTGGCTGAAGTCTCCTTAGACATACTGATCAACACTATCAAATCAGTTTGGAAGCACTAATAACAATGGTAAGGTCTTTAGCTCTCAACTCTTAGAGCTGTGCAACACAGATCTCAAGAGCTGAGGGATTTTGGTTGTGCTCTGAAACTGGGGTGCTGACTTACTCCCATTTCCAGGGAGAAAGTCATTCCAACCTCATCAGCATATTGGCCCAGGCCCTGAAAGGTCAGGGAAATGAAGTGGAAAACAGTCAGTGGGCCAGTCAGCAATGCATATTTACTGAGTGCCAAGCTGCTGGCAACTCCCTGTACACACCCATGTGCCCTAGGGCTCTCCCTGCTTGATACCTAAGAAATCCTGGAAGGGCTGTGCAATTCACACAGTTGCACTGCCATGCTGGCTTTCACATAGGGATCTCCTACCAGTTCTTTTCCTAAAGTGATCTTTACTTAGAATGTTGAGGTAGCTTTCTGCTACTTTTTAGATAAAAGTCCTTCCATGGCCCATGATATCCTAGGGAAATAAATACCTCCTCCTCCTCCTTGCTCAGTAAGCCTGGCCACACACAAACCTTCCTTTCTGGTCTTCATGTCTCTAAATTCTCTTCTGTTCTCATTTGCTCACCTGTGTCCAAGCTCTGAAACCTCTTCACGTACACTTATTCCCAAGCCTCAGCCCAGATGCCACTGTCCCAGAAATGCTGTCATTGTTTTTGCTTTGGCTACTCAAGATCCAACCCAATACCAAGGTGAGTCTTCCACTTAAGACCTTGTGATTTGGCCTCTTCCTCCTTCACCTGCCGTAGCAGAATTCAAGACTGCCTTGTAGAATGATATTCTAACTCTGCCATCTCTTAAATCACATGCACTTCATGAGAAGATGGGCCACTGAGATCCTGACCCTATATCCTAGTCCTGGACAATGTTGGGCATACCGTGTTCCTTTAGTAGAATCAAGTACTGCTGAGATGAGTGAGTGGCCCATGCCCTAGGAAAGTCACAGACTTGGCATTAGGAAGGATGCCTGATGATCCCATTCTCTGTAATGTATAAATGAACAGTCGATTCTGTAGATTTGAGTTTGAGGGCTTCAGGGCAATTCCCAATTGCAGGTGATGGTCAGATGGAAGAAGGGAGGATGACAAAGTTTGGGGATGGTCCATTAGATATGGACAGTAGAGGCTACATCAGAATTAACTATGTGATTGATTACTGTCCTTAAGAGTCAATCATAAGGGTATCATAAGGGTGTCAGGTCAGGAGAAGACAATCTGATCAGTTTATTAGAAAGGTCAGTTGTGGTAAGACAGTGATGATCAGCAAGGCAAAGATACACTGAAGTTGCTGGTTAGGTGATGAGAAATGATGACATAACAGGATAAAAATGGTGAGGAAAGGAGGGGTCTGTGAGTGAACCTTGAAGTCATCCCTGGCTCCATCATGAGAACATGGCCAATGAGAGGTAAACAGAAACTGGGCATAAATCTCAGCCTCCCTTTTAGTAGCTGTGTGACCTCAGGCATATCACTCAATCTTTTGTGCTTTAGTTTTCTCATCTGAAATCTGGAAATACCAACCCTAGAAGTTTTGGTAAAGAAATACTGTGCCTTGCCTGCAGGAAGCATTGGTGAGGGCAAAGATGAATTCTTGGTACTTACTAGGACCATGCCAAATTACATCAGCTAGACCTGCTCTAACATGCAAAACCTTGGGCACTGACTACCCAGTTCACTGGCACATTGCATAACGTCCTCTAACCTGGAGGGCTCTGACAGACTTTGACAGAGGGGAGACAGGTAAGCAGAGCAAATATTTGGGGTCCAAAAGTATTGTAGACAGGGGTAAAAGGCCTGGATGGACCACTCAAAAGCAAGGCTCTAAGCAAGCTGTTTTGGTATGGGAGCCCTAGGAGGCAAAAAGCAAAGAAAATAACGATACTACATTTTAACAGACACTTGGTTCCAGAAAGTAATAAAAAGGCTAAGAGATATCTTGCTGAGATATGCTGATAAACAACAAGGAATTTGGGAACCTTTGGGTAAGGGGCTGCTAACATACCTCAGCCTGCTTATTAGCCAGGGTGTGGAATGAGATCTGAGCAGAAACACCTCCAGGACTCTGAGCTACTTAAAAGTGTCCTGAGACTCTCCTTGAACACAGCTGTGCAGGCTTACCCTCTGGTCCCTCGCCTCTACAACATTCATGTCTAGACCCTTGTTCACTCTTTACAGTGCCCTCTACTCTGTGATGACGCTTGTATTCCATTCAGGTCTGCTCTCCAGTATTACTTTCCTACCCTATGTCTATCCACAAGTTATCTGAAGTATGACAAAGTGTCCTTTCTGCTGTGGCTCAGGAGATATAAACAAGGGCCTTGTGCATACTAGGCAAGTATTTTACCACTGAGCCACGTCTCCAGGCTTGCCACAGAATTTGGTATTTTATTCTGATTATGTTTTTTGCCTTTTCTTTTGAAAACACTGACCAGGAGTAACTAACCTGGGTGTTTCTAAAATGCAGCACAGGGCCTGGCACATACTGGGTGTTCAATAAATGATTGCTGAACACAGCTTAGTTTGGGGGAAATAAAAGACCCAACAGCCATGCTCTTACATAATTTACTTACACATTTCTTCAGAGGCCCACCTATTTAAAGAGGAGGCCCAACTGTATAGACTGAAAGCAAAAGTGAGAGGATAGCTAACAAAAAAGTTGTATTGTTTTCAATACTTTTATACATGATGCCTGCTGACCTTAAAAGCATCAATGTTCCTTTTGAGAACAGCTGTTTGCTAACTGGACTACTGTGGGTTTTGCTTTGTGAGTACACAAGTGATTAATCAATGAATTAGGGTTCTTCACACAAATTGACAAAGCTTCAATTAACAGTAATTTTGAATTATTCTCTACTTTATGACAAAAATAACTCTTAAGGAAGAAAATTCTTTGCTCTATGTAAAAACTCTGACAAGAATGCAAACAAATACACCTTCATAAAGCTGTAATCATTTAGGAGTGGGTGATCTAGTCTGTCTTCTCTACTACCCACACCAGTTCAGACACCAAGGCTGAAGGATGGCATGCCAAGCCATCAATCAAGATATGAGACTATTAACTGAAGAAACTTCCACTATATAGTCAGACCAACAGGAATTCCAGCCAATTAGAAAGTTAACACAAATATTCCCCATTTCTATTTGTTTGTTTAGGTTTTGTTCAAGGATAGTAAAGAGGCAATGACCTCTGTCCTGGCATTACTATTCTGAGGCTAGAAGGAAATAAGCACTACCCCTTATAGAAAACACGCCCAACATCACAACAAAATCCCCTAGCATGAGCTATTTTCCAAACTGCATATCACCACAGAGCCTAACCTGAATTGGGAGGAAAAGCATTAAAACGGGAATCGCAGAAACCATGCAAACATGGAAGCAATAAAGTATACTTAGAATACTGAAAGAAAATCCCACACACTTAGGATTATGCACTCAGTAAATTAATCCTTCAAAAGTGAAGGACAAATAAAAACTTAAATGTCTAAGGATCTCACTGGATCTGCATGAAACTAATTGACTTTTTTCAGACAGAAAGAAACTACGGTCCACATATGTAGTGAAAAGGCGGCGGGCAGTCCTTAAACGAATACAATTTGTGTGTTGTTATTTCTGGGTATAAGCTAGCAGTGCGGGAGCTGGGTGGGACGAAAAGCAGGCCCGCTCCCCTTTCACTACAGAATGGCACTCCAATGTGGTTAACAAACTCCATGTAAAACCTGAGAGAGCTTGGGAAGTAATTCTGGGCAGAAAAGAATAGAGT
>LOEQ01013941.1:17781-36476 GCA_001685075.1 Bramus lutescens | reverse complement strand
TTCCATGAGCTGCAGAGAAGAAGGTATATTCTTACCTATCTGGGTGGAATGTTCTATAGATGTACAGAAAGTCCAGTTAGATTTTCTTTTCAGCTGTTTTCTTGTCCAGAGAAGAGGCTGTGTCTTGCCCCTCCATGGTATCTGGGGCAGCCATGAGTGAAAGCACAGGATGGTGACCCAAGTATCTGGAGAGGAACAAAGCCTATTGTTGATGAGGATTGTAAATCTGATAAATCTCCGCACTTGCACATGGAAAATAAGTTATCCTGAGGTCATTCAGGCTCCAGCTACCTTCAGCAGATCCCTAACTTTGACCTCTTATCATGAATTTGTCACACTTGCTTATGTGGTCCTTTACTTCCAAATCTGCTCAGAGCAACCTTGATCTCACATATACCACATGAGCCTCATGAGCCATGCTTCTTTTTACCTTATTTTATACCATACAACATATTCTTATTAAGCTTTCTCCTAGTTCTACACCTCCCAGTTCCTTCAGACCTCCTCTACCATCCATACCCATCACTTTTCTGTCTCTACTTAAGGAAGAATCTAAGTTATAATAATAAAATAAAATATACTAAGAAAATAAAATCTGAAAAATCAAACTAGGAAAAAGCAAACATAAAGAAGAGAACCTACAAAGAAACAAACGTAGATGCAGAAACCCAAGCAATACACAGTCAGGAATTCCATAAGGATACAAAACCAGACAGGTCCAGGCCCTATGCATATTGCCTTACTCTTTTTCAGATGCGTTTAGAAGGCCTTGCTTCCTTGGTGTCTTCCATCATTTCTCATTCTTAAACTCTTTCTGTCTCTTCTTCCACAAGTTTAAGTCATCCCTGAGGTAAGGATTTGATGGAATCATGGAATCATCCTGTTTAGGGATGAGTCTTCCAAAGTCTTTTTCTACACATTGTCTGGACATGAATCTCACTGTTTTTTGCAATTTGCATATTGTTGTAATTTGCTGTTTAGACAGTGATAAGCAAGCTACAATCCAGGAAATCAAAGAGATTAGGAGTAAGAGACTAGGGTAAAGAGATAGATCTCCTAAGGAAATGAAAATAGAATAGATAGTTATGAATGAAAAGTGGGTGATTGGAATGAGAGTATTGAAAGGAGAGAATGAGGGAAAGGGATATGAAGGAGGGAATATGGGAAAGGACAGCAAAATTATGGGCCATTTGTATTATAGTGTGGAATTCTAACATGTTAAAAAGCTTCAAGATATATACATACATGAAAATGATAAAAATGAGATAACAAAATAAAGGGGCAGACAGAGTCCCAATGGATATCTCTTTTCACCAAATGAAGCTTTATTCCAATACCAGCAAGGTATTGTATCAAATTAAATTGTTGACCAAAGGGTTATCATGAAAACTCATAAACAACTCAGATTGTTGCCAAGGATATACGTTGCTCTCTACAAACTAATGACAAGGCCGTATAACTGAAGAAAACATCTACACAATTTGTTCAACATAGAAAATTTGAACTAGTGCTTATACATTGCCTTCACTACATGTTCTAGAGTCTTTGGTAAAGGAAGGTACTGCGCAGGGTATGAAAGGAAAATGTACACATCAACCCAGCAACAAAATCTTTCATCTACAATTGTGTCCTTCCTAAAGATATTCTAGTACAATATCACAAAAGTCCTAGGAATAACCAAGTAATATCTGATTTGATAAGTGATAAGGCCTTCTCCACGGCATGGAGCCCATACATGGCTCTGCTAGTATGAGCAAGAACCTGAGAATAGATAGCACAGGGACCTAGGGGAAAGTTCTACTAACAGAACATAGTAATAAAAGGACTCCTAATAACATTTGGAATACCTATAAACCAGTTCCTTGCTCAACCATCACCAGAGACGCTTCCTTCTATAGTATCTGCTCCATTTTTTTCACACAGCTTCAGAAGAAGAATGATAACAATTCCTTTTTGAGTAGATTTATTTTTTTTCTACTACAGTCTATCTGATGTTCTGAACAGTATAATAAACTCAAATAAGTAGGTTGTGGCTGAGATAACCATTTCCTTCCCCACCCTCATTTTGACTCTATATTTGTGTTCCAGCACAGAGCAACCCACAAGTTACTGGAAAGTCCTGTTCTTCATCTTGGATCATAGGTTGCCACATTGTGACATGGGAGATAAGATGTGAGTTTTGGCTTTTAGGTTTGTCTTTTGTGGGATCTTTCTAAGCACTCATTTCTCACCCCAAGTTATCAGAAAGATCAATGATATAATGTTTTTACTTGTCTGTATGGTGTGTGAGCTGATTTTACTAACAAAGAAACATAGCTCTCCTTTACAGAGTCTAGGATATTTGAGTGGCATATCTGAAATACCCTAGAAACTTTCAAAAATGCTTACGTTTGTCTGCATTATATAGCAATATTCAGGACACCCAAAGTTTTTATCTGGGCATTTCTATTTAAAGTGTGCTTGTAAACGGCTAAGGGAGAAGAACCTCAGCAAACATTTTAAATATTTGTCAATTCTGAAAGTCTAGATACATGTAGTTCTTAAACATTTTTTACTACAGTGTCTTGGTAAATGCTATTGCGAGACTCCTGAGACTCGCTATTGAATGGATCCCCAACCCTATGTTTATTCTTGAGAAAGATAAAACTTCTTTTATTTATGCAATGTGTCAAAAATATTATTACATGCAGTTATAAAAAACTGGGGAGAAGATCTTTTGTTTTTGATGTTTGTAAAAGTGGATGTTCAATTTTGTTGCTGAAGTGAGTTTTGCCTAAGGCAAGATGGAAAGGCCTTCAGAGCAATGTGTATTCAGAATCAGAGCCTCTGCACCTCCACTACAAAGAACTGTGAGCTCCTTACAACTTTAAACCTTAGCACTAAGCAGGTATCAAGAAATTTTTGATGCAAGCATGTGTGGGTATGGGTTGTTTTCATTTTATGTTTTTCTATTTTGAACTTCAAAATATTTCGATTCTAAAATATTAAGTAGTATTTTATGTACTTTCTCAATCCTAAAAGTGTGTGATACTTGTCTGCAATCTTGGCTTCTTCTTCTTCTTCTTCTTCTTCTTCTTCTTCTTCTTCTTCTTCTTCTTGCCTCTCCCAGATAGATAGCACTCTGGGGTTAAATACAAATATCTCATCGGGAAATCACATTTGTAAGTGAGGCTGAAATTAGGCAGGACTGTGCTTTATTTAAGATAACTGTATATTAGCCGCACAGACATACTTTAATGGTTCCAGATTTGGTGATAAGAGCTACTAATAGTGCCATTCTAAATTGTTTGGAAGCAAAAGAGATCACTTGTGTGCTGTAAATTTTATATTGTGTTAGAAAGTGTACCCTTTTCAATGCAGGAAGACAGCCATGTGCCCTGTTGTTTACAGAGCATCAAATTGAAGATCATTTTTCAGACAAAATGGCCCCCAGTCATTCTAGAACAAAATCTCTTCAGATGTGCATAGCATAGTTAACCTCAGGTATCCCAATGTCAAAATATGAAACATGGCTATTTTTGACCTCTATCTTTTCCAAAACCCTATGCCTTCCCTTCCATACCCCCAGTTTAGCCCCAACTTTCATGCTAAGGACACAGGTTTAGAAACCCTGCAAACACACCTGTAGTATACATCTCACCTATCATCTCAGAGGGCAAAGTCTCAGAAGTCACTTTTGCATAGACCATTCTCTATAAAGAAGCCCATGTGCCTGACTTCATTTATTTAAGTTTCGCTCACTGAGACTAAAGCATCTTTCTTCTGTTGTCGATTCCTATTCTCCATTAGAGCTAGTCTGTGTCATGACTCACTCTGATAGTCCCAGGAGCTGAACTGAAAGATTCTTCTTAGTTATTAGCTCATTGCATACAGGCATGTACAGCTCAAAAGGTCATACTTGGAGAACTTGCTGCCAGCTTGTCCTGGGTATCTGCCTTCTTATAGCTCTTGATTATATTGATAAATGGACCCTAGTTCCAGTGTCTTTTCTAGGTTTTCCCTCGTCACTGTGCTGCCAGACACCATAATGCAGGAAGAAGAGGAAATTCCATTTTCACTTTGTATTTATTTACCAAAATTACCTGGGGTATTTTTGCAAAATGGATGCAATAATAAGCTATATTATATAAATATAGAATATATAAATTTACATGTTTCTTGAAATTCAAAAAACATGTGAGTGATATTTTAAATGTTCATTTTAAGCAAGCTGGTATAAAATATTTGAACTCTGTAGCGATCCAGAACCTAAAGCAATATGAGTAAACAATAGAAGTTACTTTATCCTTAAGATTTAATTCTAATGGTTATAAAGCACAATAAAAATTTATGATGCAGAATATGAACCCCTTTTTGATTTGTTATCTTTGCATATTGCTTGCTAAATAAGTATTCTTTGTGACCATTTGAATCACAACTGAACTAAATCTTCTTTTCTTTTAGAAGTACTCATTTCCAAGGGTCTCCTCTCTCAGAGTACAGGGAATAGAAACTATGTGACGATTCACTTATTTCCCCTTAAAAAAATACTCTAAGGCATCCAACCTTGATATGAGGTTTTGTGCTTAGACTTGCTACATCTTATTATTCCTTGTTCAGCTAAAATACCTGGGGTGGATGCTCTTTTCTGAAGGAAAATGGAGGAAAAATGAATCTGGTAAAATGGGTAGTTAGGGGGAGGTTCTTGGAGGAGTGGAAGCTGAGGTCAGAATATACTGTATGAAAGAATAAATCGAAATAAAAAATACTATGTAGGATGCAAGTCTGCTGGTTCTTTTCTCTGAGAGGGTCTTCACTTTCCTGTGCCTCCTAATGTGATCACAGAAATTGGAGGTGAGATGTTATACAAATCATTGGAAATTACCTGAAAGAGATTATTAAAGAGTAACCCAAAGACAGGTTGACAGCACATGGAAATTTCCAGAAATTGAGGATAGAATGTTAGGGACAGCCAGTTTCTCTTGGAGGGGGTTGTTAGGTTTGCTGGATCAGCTTGTAATGCTGTGAATGTTCACACTTTTTCTGGTTGTTCCTAGAGATACCAAGGCATATGAGAGTGTCTGGAATGTAGATGTGGTGATGCTACACTTTTCTTTAGTATGAATGTTCATCTGAGGACTTCTCTTCATTTTGTTTCAAAAAGTACCTTCTCAAAGAAAAATTTGCAAGTCTTTAAGAAATATTTTTGTGCATGGTGGTAGGGGGTAATAACATTTCAAAATCACAAGAATGAATGATTTATTGTGTGTTTTGTAAGAGAATGCTTTTATGTATTTTTCTCAAAGGCGAAAAAAAATAAGTAAGAAAAATATTTAAAACTGAGAGTTCTAGCATTGTTTTCTATAAAACCAAAGTGAAAGAAAGTGATATGTCACAAAATATGATAATTCATTCTTTAGAAAAAATGTATTATTTTCCTTTATTCTGTCAACCACTATATATGTTGAAGACCTTTTGAAATGAGATCCTAAAATTAATAGTCATTCATACTTTATTGTTCTACACAGATCATGGTTTAATTTCTATTTTTTGTTATCACTGATTGAACCATTACATAAGAGAGAAGCTCACTCATAGGGATATCAGTTGCTGTGCATACTATTCTGTTAGTATGCATTTAAATAATATGTAGATACAATTTCTTCTATTATAAGGAAAATTTAAACATTGATTTATAATAGTGAGATTATCATTACAAGATTCATCATAACACTAAGGTATAATTCTAATTATTTTTTATATGTTCCCAAAGTAATAAAACCCTTTTTGTTTAGGAATCCTTAACCATCAAGTCACAAATTACACTGTCATTCCCATTCACAGCTCTTTAGTATAGCTACAGCTAATAGCATATCTTGTGACATACTGTTATTTTCATTGTTTTTAGATATGTAACAGTCTTATTTAATTCACTTTAGTATTATTAAAACTTAACATCAAGGACAGCATAAATTTTATGCCTATTTAAATTAAAACTAAATTAGTATGTTATAATGTTTGATACAATTTTAAAAAGAGCATAATAATTTCTGAACTCATGGATATCCCTGAATTATCTAAACATATCAATGAACTTTGTTTTTACTTTAAACAATAACACAATCAAAGTTTAACTTTCCTTTCCATTTTAAATTTTCCCTTAATGAACATACAGACAGATAAGAAAATAGACAACTGCAAATGTACTATTTCTGTAGTTTAGAATAAACTTTACATGTACTCTAAATGTTCAGTTCAATTGAAGGAGGTATGCAGGAATAATTATTTTAATATTAAAAGTTATTGATTTCAAATAACAAGAAATTATAGTGATATTATAATCTATCCAACAGTAGAAAAATAGTATTTCTGTACTATAACACCAACCAAATAATTGTAGGTGATGGGGTCATGGACCCTAAAAGAGAACGTGCTATTGCCACATTCTTAAACAAGTATGATTCCCAACTGCATTCAAAATATTTATCCTGGGCCATTCTGTTCCCCAGATGCCATACTTGGAAGCCCAAGATTTTGCATTGCAGAAGCAGTGTCAGCCCCTTCTATTGCAGCCAATAGGGAGTTGGGAAAGGTGGGATTCCAGAAAAACAGGACTCTTGCTGTCTGCTTCAGAATTGGGAGCTCTGTCCCAATTGACTCCATCTTTCACATGCCAACACTCATGGTGAACAGAGAGAGCTAGCTGTTGGTTCCTTGGTATTACCTACCATGCCCTCCTGCTACTACGTTCTTTGAAATACCTGGGATATGCTGACCTCAAAGGGCTTTCACTTATTTCTTCTCTAGCAGCATATTTTTCAAAGAATATTATTTATGTATATATTTATGTATTATTTCTACCCTGGCTATAGAATGCTTCTTCCTTAAGTCACAGCATACCCTACAGGAGTGTTCTTTACAGTCAGTTAGGGGATGGGAAAGGGAGCAAAGTTGTCTTAGGAACATACTTCTTGATCATAAAGTGGATGCCAGGGTACCTGCAGCCCCAGCCAGAGATAAACAGTGAAACACTGTCTTGAAAAACATAAAGAAAGAAAGAAAGAAAGAAAGAAAGAAAGAAAGAAAGAAAGAANAAGAAAGAAAGAAAGAAAGAAAGAAAGAAAGAAAGAAAGAAAGAAAGAAAGAAAGAAAATTATTTTCAAAGTAGTTTTAAAGAGAAATAAATTAATAACCTTAAAAACATAAATGTAAGATGAGATTTAAAGTCTCGTGCATTTAAGTGGAAACCAGAAATGTGATCAAATGTACACATTAAGATGTGAAAAAGTAGGAATTGAAATAAAATATAACTATGTGCAGTATATTATGCCTTCCTTTCCTGGGCTTGGGAGGCAGAATTTTTCTGTAGTTTGTGACCATGGCAAGTTTTGTCTACTTACAGAGATTCAGATCAATGTGAGCTACATTATTAATTCCTGCCTCAAAAAAAATCTGAAATATAAGAACTTAAAAAAGTATAATGCTCTTTTTCTCCAAGACCAAAAAAATACAATGAAAGATGTCAATGTATATATATAGAAGTATAGATAAAAGGTGAAAGCAGGAAAGAAAGAATGAACTAAAAGAAAGGAAGAAAGGGAAAATGAAGATAGCAGACTAAATTATCTAAATTTACAGAATAAATAATCATTGACATACTTTTTCATAAACTCTAAAAGGTATATGATCAGAATTAGAATTTGAAAAGAATAACAAGCTTTTAATCAGCTTCTTTCTGTAATGTCATAAGAACTAATAAGAATATTAATAAATAACAATGTCCAGAAATACCATCGATTATGACAGTTACATACCATGAAGTTGTAATACTCTTACAATTTCTCCAATTTGAAATAAGTTTTTATGGCAGAATTTCAAAGATTGGCAGTAGAATTACAAATATTGACAACTTTCTAATATGAGAATTATTCTTAATAGGAATGAGAATTTGGTATCAACAGAAGATATTCAGTGCCTATAATAATGTCTGTATCATATATATATATGTATATNCCAGAATTTTTTAACTGATTGTTGGTAAATCTTTTAAAAATATATAATGCAGCAGATAATATCTTTTTGAAACATGCTAAATTTGTACTTTCCTGGTATTAAAAGATCAATAATATAAAGTAAGAAATGCATTTTTCTAGTGGAGGTACATACTAAAAGCCATTTTGAATTGTCTATCTCCAGTTTGTTTCTCAGATTTATGTTAAATAACTTCCGACGTTGTACTTATTTACTTGATTTACTTATATAAAAATTTAGATAATCTCAGTGCTGAGAAGTGGCTATTTCATATATGATTTCACATGCAGTATTTCAATTGCAACAATTCATATGCAAATCCAAAATACACTGTGCATTTAAATATTCTAGATTATACAGAAATGGAAATGATGACATCCTCCAGAAATATTTTTTCAGTGTAAGGGAAATGTAACATCATAAAAGCAAGAAATAAATCTATATTTCACTTTGACAAAGTGGCAAAAAGTACTGTAAAAGCACTTTTTAGTAAGGAAATAATTCTAGTTGCTGTAGTGTGTAACTGAGTTATATTTTGAGGATTATACAACACAAGGTCTTTCATATTCAAATAATTTGTAAAAAAATTCCTAAATTTGTAAAGATAAGATGTTAGCAATTAACGTCAGAAAGGGTATTACTTATGTTCAGACACAAGTTTGTTCTTGTAGGCAATTTGTTTAAAAAGACGTCATTACTGGCTCACTTCATCTCATTGAAGAGGACCACATGACTATTTTTGTATCAATGTAGTAATTTTGTGCTCATTTTTGGTGGTCATTTATAAAGTTTAGTGAATTACAAAATAATTCTTTCTGTGAATGAACATCCATTCTTTTGCATTATATCAGAAAACAGAACAATTCTGCAAGCATGGCATGATCCTCTTAGAGTTTCATTTGCTTATTCTACTAAGATCTACTTACCATGCACATAGTCAAAAACATAATGTTTTAAAAAAACATAATGGTGTAAAGATATTTCACATGCTTTTACTCACTGAATTATGCATACTGCAGTGAACTGCTTGCGCTGCTTATTTTAAACACCAGAGCTAATCACATACATTCTGTTGTAAAATGAATCTGATACTAAATGAATCTGATACTAAAGACACAGGGTTTATGTGCTGAAGCTTTTCATAGAGGCTTGACTTTTGTTTAAGATGCAAATTTTATTAGTTTTCATTCATTATACTTGAAAATATCATGAACCTTGCATTTTTAGGTGTACCATGGGATGCAATTACCCATTACTGCAGAGACTATATTGAGATATTTTGAGGCAATATAGAAACTTATAGACATTTAATTACTCTCAGAGTACTTTTTCTCTTTATTTCTGATCAATAAGATTGAACAATGAGAAAGATAATACTAATGATGATCACAAGAAATTAAATCTTTTAAATACAGCCCAACATGGATATAAATCACTTGTACATATCTACAGTCTTTCTTTTCCAAAATAATCAAGTGCATAGATATACATATTATATACTTATATGTGTGTAAAAACATACATATATACAAGGCCATTGGCATAAAAAATAACTTGCAAGATTAGATGAGAAATAGAAATTACAATCCTGGGCATGAGGATTAAAATAAGTGTTACATTCAATTGCTAGAAAAGATGTATAGTATAACTACTGCCTTCCTCATAGAACTTTTTCTCACATATCAAATTAAAACGCTGGAAGGACTCAAAGTTAGTGATAATTTATGAAAATATAAATATTCTTACTTTGTTAGTATAGTATAGACATATTAATTTGGTTATATGACTAATAGAAGACCTCCTATGAACAAATCCTCTAAAAGAATAAAGAAATAGTCCATAGATTTCACATTCTATATACTATGGAAAAATAGAAAAAAATAGCTGAGACAGGAAGTATTATTATGTTTACATAAGAGCACATTTTTGTCTGTAATTTTTATTTTTCTTCAATAATTTCATACATATATGGAGTGAATTATCATTCACTTCCTTTATCTCCACAACAACTCATTTTACTAACATCATTTTCTTCATCTTTTCTTTTTTTATTCTTTTTTGATAAATATCAGGGGGCCAATTAGTATTGCCCCATTTGCATGATATGTGTCCCTCCACCAGAGCATGGGTAACTAAGGCCCAGAATATCAAATGTCACATGCTCTTTCTCCTATATGTGTCCTAGTATCAAATCATCTTCTTGTGTCTTTAAGATACTGCATTAATATAAGGCAAAAAATCAGAAATGAATCACTAGTGGGGAAATATATTTCAGAAAATATCAATTTATAGGTAAAATGGAACTAGAGAGTTTGAAAACTGAGGTTAAAAAAATTCTATAGCAGGATGGAACATAGCAATGTGGGGAAAGTCAGGCTGTGGGAAGAACCAAAGGAAGAATGCAAGAAAAAAAGCTCTATATAAGCCTACTATCTCACCACCCAGTTAAAATGTATTGTAGGAAATTTATTAGGATACATGTGATAAGATAGAAGAACAAGGGATAGTGAAAGGACAAGAAGGTAGGATAGCTGATGTGCTAAAGAAATGATGAACCAGAAATGTGACAGAAAAGTAGTGCTCAGTAAACAANCATGATGGGCTTGGGGGCTTTATGGTTTATTAACTGAAAATCAGAGTGAAAAATGTGGAATACTTCCTTATTAGTTAATTATCAGGGAGGTCCCATAGGTCTCCAAAACAATACAGGCTATTGTCAATGTCTTTAGTTACCCAGCATAAGCTAGATCCTAAAACCCATGGCTTAAGCCTTTACTTACTTTCGTTTCTGGATATAGAGGAAATGATCTTGAAATGGCTAGGAAACGCCGTTGATTAGCTTTCATAGTTATTGAGGGATAAAAGATGTCAACAGTCTCATCCATACTGGATTCTGCATGTTATATAATACCAATTTGTCATGGCAGAGTTCACAAGTCAAATGATATACTTGCTCGTACTTTGCTAAATGGAAATATTGTGTCTTCTTTATTGAGCACAATCAAGGTATTCTCCCCATATCTCCAGTGTCTGCATTACTTTTCTATTTCTGTTAGGATGTACCATGCTAAGACAGCTCTATAAAGGAGAGAATTTAATTGGTGATATGCACCTAGTTTTAAAGGGTTACTCTATGATCACGATGGGAACCAGGAAAATGTGGTGCTGGATCAATGACATTAAGCTATACAACTTGACCTATAAGCAATATGCAGAGAAAGAGAAAAAGGAAGAGAAAGAGAGGAGAGAGGAGAGAGAGGGGAGAGAGAGAGAGAGAGAGAGAGAGAGACTAGGTCTGGAATGGTGGAATGGGCTTTTGAAAGCATAATGCTCATCTCCTGTAACATAACTTGTGCTACATGGTCAAAACTATTCCAATCAGGTCATACCAGCTAATCCTTCACAAGCTGTTTTACTCCTTGGTTGCTAATAATTTAAATGTATGAACCTATGGAGTACATTCTCATTCAAACCACAACACTGGGACTATGCTTTTTTTTTAAATTTTTACCTAAGAGAAATGTTGAGTTTGTAAATTACAATATAATTCATAGATTATTATGGCAGTTTGACAAGATATGTGACTGTCAGATTCCTATTCTAAGTCTCTAAGACAAAGTCTTTAAAAGAAAATGCCAATAATTTACCAGTAGCACTATAACATTTTATTAACAATACCTGAAGCAGTATGAAGTTTATATTGAAAAAGGTCTAATAATGGAGAAATCCTACATTAANTATATATATGTGTGTGTGTGTGTGTGTGTGTGTGTTTATAATAACATCAATCTTTATTTTATTCTCATGTTTTATATACAATATATTTTAAGTTATTTTCTGAAACCATCAGTGAGTACATACATAACAAGACTTGGTTTAGTTCATAATTTATGTAACACTGCCCACTACCAACATACACCAGCAAAGCTCATGTTTTGAAGCATTAGTTTAAAGCATAAGCTTCTCTTGGTGCTACTGAGAGGTAGTGGGTCTTTATGGGGTAAAGCATTCTGAAATTTCTGCTAGTAACACAAGGGTTGCTCTTATAAAGGATTTTGAGTACCTAGGACTTTCTTTTTCTCATTTTCATGTAAAGGCCACAAATTGAGCCCTGAACTACATCTTATGCATGCTATGATACCACAAGGGAAAAACCAAGAAGCCTAATCAATAATGAACTCAAATATTAGAAGCAATAAAATGAGATATAATTTAAAATTCTTGAGAAGATGTTTATCTCAGCTGGGAATGGTAGGAGACACCTTTAATTCCAGCACTTGGAAGGTAGAGACAGTTAGATCTCTTTGGGTTCAAGGTCAGCCTGGTCTAAAAAGAGTTCCAGGACAGTTATAGATATTACACATAGTAAACTCTGTCTACACACACACACACACACACACACACACACAGATACATGTACAAACACACACATACAGGCACACACACACACACACACACACACACACATAGGGCATGATGAAATTTGCAGTAAAATATATGAAACTAGGAAAAATCATCCTGAGTGAGGTAACCCAGATCCAGTAAGACAAACATCATATATGCTCACTTATAAATGTACATTAGCTATTAAGTAAAGATAATTTTGATACAATCCACAGACCCAGAGACACTTAGTAACAAGGATAGATCAATGCAGGGAGATACATGGATGTCCCTGGGAAGGAGAAATAGAATAGATTCTGAGGGTAGATTGGGACATTGGGGATAGGAACAGAAGGGATCAAGGTACACTGGGGAAGGATGGAGGGAGAAAGTAGGCCTAGGAGAGTCAAGTGGAATTTGGTGACATTTGTGGATCAATGTGGAATCCTAGCAGTCGAACCTTCCAGGAATCTATGAGGGTAACCCTAATAATTATTCCTAGTAATGGAAAATATGGAGCCTGAAGCAGCCATCTTCTGTAACCAGACAAAGCTTCCAATGTTGGGGCTAAGACACCAACCCTGCCACAAAACTTGACCTACAATTTGTCCTCCCTACAAGTTAATGCTGGAATAATTGTGGCACAGCCTTGTGAGAGTAGCTAAGCAATGACTGGCCTAAGCTGAGACCCAAGTCATGAGAGTGAGTCCATGCCCTACAATATCCAGATGGCTAGGAACTAGAGGTTAGATAGCAAAGAAACATCGACAAAATTAAATATGACTGGTCTAGAAAGGGTCAATGAAATTTTCCTAATATATTCTTCCATACTCACAGATCAGTGCCTAGTTCTATCATCAATCAGAGAGACTTTCTAGAGCAACTGATGGAAGCAAATGCAGAGACCCACAGTCAAACATTAGGCAGAGCTCAGAATATGCTGTGGAAGAGTTGGGGCAAAGATTGCATGAATAAAAAGGGTTAAGTACACCCTGAAAATAATACTCAAAGAATTAACTAAGCACTGCTTCCAGGGTCTCACAGAGACTAAAATGAAAATCACAGAGCCAGAAGGGGTATACAGTATATCTTCTGCATATACCTTATGTTTGTGTAGTTTGGTGTTGTGGAAATCCTAACAGTGGGAATTGTGGTATTTTTGACTCTTTTACTTCCTCTTAGAACCCACTTTTTCCTACTGGTTTGCCCTTTCTAGCCTAGTTTGTGCCTAGAGTTATTGTAACTAGTTATGATATTTGGTTGATACCCTTGGGTGGCCTGCTTTTTTTTTCTCGATGGAAATGGGAAGAGTGCATCTGGGGGAGAGGAGAGTTAGAACTGGGAGGGTAGAGGAATGAAAACTGCATTTGATATGTATTATATGAGAGAATAAAAAATCAAAACAAAACGGGATAATTGTCAGGGGCCATGACAAATACAGCAGGTAATAATAAGTGTTCAACAGGCTGACCTGCCAGAGGAGTTATTCTCTGATAGTAAGCCACACCTGGAAAAGCCATAGAGTTACAGCCTGTGGAAATCAATTGCTCCTGTCTGTAATTTCTTTCATGAATCACTTCATTTCTTCCCTAAGAACTTCCTTTCTTCCCTGATAAAATCTTTGGTTGTTTTTCCACTGCTTGTGTGTTTATCTCATGAAAATACTCCATCTACTGGGAACTTACATTTGTGAATGGTCAGGAAGATGGTGCTTCATTTGACTGTATACTTTTGATATATAGAATATGTGATAATCTGCTGACCTGGTCTATCACCTGGACACCCTGTTTCTTTAAGAAATAAGCTCCACACACTCCCAACCCCCATTTCTGCTGAGGCTGAGGCAAGTAGAATCTCTCTGTCTCTTTCTTCTGGAGAGGCAGCTTCTGCCTCTCTCTTCATCCTTCTTTCTCTCCTTACCCATTCTCCCTTTCCCCTCCATAACCCACTAAATAAACTCTACACCTAAACTCTCTCTCTCTCTCTGCATGATGTGTCTGTCTGTCTCTCACCCTTTGCAGTCTCCCACCCACCAAGGGGACCTGCTGAGTCCTAGTGGACCTGCAGAGACCTCAGGTGACCTTCCATTGCCCCGCATAGAACCACTGCCCCCGTGGGACCGGTCCCCTACCACCTGTTTTAAATGATAACATTGGTGACAAAGACTGAGTGGTGCATTCATTTTTTGGGCCAAGGGACGTCAGATTATTTTTGGAATACTGTCCCCTTTTTGCTTACTGCCTCTCCTGTGACTGCCATTTCACAGGCTCTGCTCTTAGCACTGCACTCACTGAGCATGCATTTGTTTGATCTAAGGATCTTTTTCAGAATACTTTTCCCTTTTGGTGGCCTAGTACCTCTCAGGCAACTGCTATTTCTTGGCCCCCATTATCTTGTGGATGAATGGATAACTACCTGAGCTAGTTGGTTATTTTTCTGCCTTACCCATGGGAAACAGGCTGACATTTCTAACTTCTACCAGCCAATGGCTAAATTTAAAGAGTTACACCATGTGGATCACCATGGCTTTCACCATTTTCTTTGAGTTTAACAAAGTGAAGAGCCAAAGGTTCCACCCCTAGCCAACTAGTGGAGATAGCAGGATTTCCATGTAAGATCCCATCTCAGCCAGATTCCTCTCACTCACTTTTCATTTAACTTTATGTGGAACTTCAATTTAACTATGTGTAAATATATGTATACTTACTGGTAATTGTTTTAAGTTCATTATATCTCATTTCTGACTAAGAAGCCAATAAGTCCCATAGTTTAAATTGGTATGTACTTTTAAGTTTCTTACAAAAATAATTTATATGTAATCCAATCCTACTTTAAAATAAATTAAACTGTTCTCCACTATTGTCAGCTCTACCCACTAAGTTTCTACTGTAAACAGTTTTTTTCTTCTTTGTTTTTTACAAGTAGAAATCTTACCTGTTAAGTTGAGAGCCAGTATAGTCAAGCCAGCTTTCCAGGCTCCTATACTGTAGTGATAAATTATCTGTACCTGATAAACAACCCTCAACTGCTCAGAGATCTGGGGAATATGGCATTTAAATGTTTAATTATTTTAAGAATTTTCATAGCAGAGAGACAGGTTGGCTCCTAATAGCAGCACTCTATTTCCTCCAAAGAAAGAAGACAGGTGGGCATAGACATAATCCATCCACAATTCACTTCATCAAGTGAAAGTGCTAACAATTGGACAAAAGTGTCTTTCATCCCAACTGAAGATCTCCAGACAGTGGACAGAGTCACTGAAACCAAACTGCTCAGGTTAAGGCAGGCTTGTCTTTCCTACAGATTTCCTAACACTGGCATCTTCTGGAATCTGGCAGATCCTGCTTATCACAAAAGAAACCAAATACAGTCCTAATGTCCGTGCTCTCAATGATCATAGAGGACCCTGAGGAATGGTTCTAAGTAGCCAACAAAGTTCTCTCATATTTCAATCAATAACTCAAGTAAAATTTAATACTTCTCAAAGATCTCTGATGCAATTTGACAGCTAAGTGGTTATGTATTAAAAAAAACTCACCAAATAATTTTTAGTAAAAGTTCTTAACACTTTCTTAATAAAAGGTGTTTTAACATATACAAATGCAAGTTATTAAAATGTATACTTGGAAGTCATGAAGGTTTGAGGACAAATACAAGTCATCAAATTTCTCTTTCATGCTGCCTTTCATAGTCTTAAAGATTCTTTAATTGTGCAAGAACATATTTCACAGTCATTCTGACATAAATATGTAGCTGTTTATATAATGTATATGTCTAAAACTTATGTTTTCACAAACTCAAATAATCCTTGTGAGTTTCAGGAGAATAAAAGGATCCACCCTTAATAGGTCAGATACACCCCTCTCAGTTTCATTGTCCTAAGAAAACCTTTTATTCTTCCTAAATTTAACTTTGTCCACTGCTCTGCCAACACCTTGCCAAATCCAAGAGACATTGAACAGTTCCATACCAAAAATCCTGGATAGAAGTAAAGTGACCAGTTACCTCAGGGTGCAACCAGCACCAATGTTTCTTGTGTCCCCTTCAAGACAATGCCCACAATAAAGTAGGAGGCAGTCTTGAGAATCCAACATCCCAATTCCCTCAACCTGCTATGACTAACTTCCCACCTTTTTATTATAAGAAAAAATGGAACTGTTATAATTTGTTGGCCTGGTCTGTCACATGGGTACCTTGTCCCTTTACAAGACAAGTCCCACCCCCATCCAGCTCCCCCCACTAAATAAACTCTATATCCAAGTTCTCTGTCTACATGATGTATGTGTCTGTCTCTTACTTGCCACAGTCTCCCACCTACCAAGTGAACCCACTGAGGCCTTGGCGGACCTGCAGAGGACTTGGGGGACCTATTGCCACCACTTGTGTGACCGCTGTCCCTCATTGGATTGGTCCCCTACCATGACCTGTTTATAAATGTTAAAGAATATATACTGGGGCATGCCTCATGACTGAATCTATTTTTCCTATAAGGACTATGGACTCTTGAAACCCTGACTTAATATTTTGCTCAAATAATTGGACACAATTAGCTTATTTGCAACTCAGAGCAATTTCAAACTGGATTAAAGGCATTTTGCAATTATATCATAAGTTTAAAACTTTGCTATAATATAAGGATATGAAAACAAATGGCATCTTTCCTTCCTCAGATGCAATAGTTTAATAGAAATATGGATAATACATTTCACATACTTGAATCATCTTTAAAGTTTGCAATTTCACACTCCTGTAGAGAGAATAAATGAAGAATATTTAGAATATACATATGCCAAGATCACTGACAGGTTAACTGTTCATGGATAAAGGAAAAAAGGTAAAACCTATCCTTTCCATGGGAACTAATGTAGGATTCTCCTCCGTATTCTGTGAATACCATTGGTCAATAAAGAAACTGCTTTGAGCCTATAGCAGAGCAGGGCAGAACAGAGCTGGGCAGAGAATACTAAACTGAATGCTGGGAGAAAGAAAGCAGAGCTAGGGAGAAGCTATGGAGCCCCACCAGAGACAGACACCGAAACTTTACCTGATAAGCTAAAGCCTCATGGTAATACAGAGTTTAATGGAGATGGGTTAATTTATGATATAAGAGGTAGACCGAATTACACTTAAAGTATTGGCCAAACAGCATTGCAAATAATATAATTTCTGTGTGGTTATTTTGGGAGTATGGACAGCTGAGAAAAAAAAGTGGGCTTCCTACAACAGGGAACCAACCATCTAGGAAAATGTATAGAATTGGGTATAAAAGGTGAGTTGTGGCCAATTTTGAAAATCATAAGTCAGTACCCAGGACTGATTTAATTCCCTTGTCTGGTTTCACAACCTACAATCACACCTCCTGAGACTTGCTAACTGAACTGAACTTAATCAATGCTTACCTAATAAAATGAACATATTTTCAGGAAAAAAAAAACTTTAGATCTTGCACAATGTCAGAGTCACAGATATCTGGCCAAGTTGCTGATAAGAGCACCCTACGAAGGCCATGCCAGTTCTTAGTTGCCAGTCTGTTAACAATGGACCTATGTCTCAAAGTTAACATTGGCTCCTGTGCCCCCCACCTCTTATACCCCTGATACCTTATGCTGCCATGGCAATGGCTCAGCTCCCTAATTGCTTACCCTAGGAATGTACATTTGACCAATAAGGAGGTAACTCATGCCTTTTGTATATCTCTTCAAAGCTCCTGAAGGAGACAAGTTTTTCAAAATGGAAGAAGCTAGGAGAAGTTAAAAGTATAACAAGAGAATTAGTACAGAAGCAAAGAATAAATAAACTTGCTTAGAAAAGCATTTGTGAGAGTTTTTCACTAACCCACAGATTTTTCTAAGTTGTACCAATCTCTCTGAACCCTGAGTGGACAAAGAAGCTGGTCTTCAAAGGCTCCAATTATATAGTGATCTCAGGTACCTGCTATGATAAGATAAAATTGACCTTATTTACAGCAATAAAGTATATAAAATTATAGTAGATGAAAGTTTCCTAAATAAAGGCTGCAAATATTTCTTTTATACAAAACTTTACAATATTAATTGTTGACATTGCTGTTTTGAGACAATCTTAAAATATAGCACAAACTTACCTCAAACTTGACATTTCCCCACCTTACTCATCTTTCTTAGTGCTGAGAATAATGTGTACCAGGACTAAGATTATTTCTACCTATTTGGGGATCTAGAATAGACTGGTCACAATACTTTGAAAGTATTACATTACAAATGAAGTTACAGGGGCTGGAGAGATGGCTCAGCGGTTAAGAGCATTGCCTGCTCTTCTGAAGG
>LOEQ01013940.1:0-26506 GCA_001685075.1 Bramus lutescens | reverse complement strand
CTCAGCTGGTGCAGGACTTGCCTAGCTTCCATGAAGCTCTGAGTTCCTTTCCTAGCAATGCATGAATCAGGTGTGGTGATGCATGCCTGGAACCCCAGAACTAAAGGTTAGCAGAAATTCAAAGTCATCTTCAGCTGCATAGAGAATTCAGAGCCACATGGGCTACATGAGACACAGTGTCCAAAAAATGAAACGCTTCCGATCTTAAATTCTTACTGTGTGTTTTCCTCTTAATGTAAATAAGGGAATGGCAACTTAAAAGAGAAACCTTCAAAAGATCTGAGTAGGGCATTTAAATATGAAAGACAGAAAACAAATTAACTGAAAAGACACTTAACGTTTGGGAAATACATAGTGGTACCTCAAAGAAAACAATTCATGATCTTCACAACCTTATGGCTATTCTGTCCAACAATAAATAATATGTCAGCGATGACTATGGAACATCAGAGACACCTAAGACTAGGAGACTCTTCAGTACAGCCTCAAATACAGAGGACCAATGAACAAGCAGCATCTTGCTCACGGGCTCCAAAGAAGTTCCCACCTTCGCTGAGGAGAATCAGTTGGCCATGAAGAAGGCTGTTATAACAGAGACAGCACACACCATGTACCACCTGACAAAAGATGGGATATGCTGCCAATGGGAGATGGTTCAAAAATACCTACCTTTATAAGCATTTGGACCAGAGTTCAAATCCCAGACCCATGTAAGAAAGCTTCCCGGTGTTGTAGCACACATTTGTGTTTCCAACATTGAAGAAACAGAAGTAGTTAGGCAGATCCCTGGAGCTCCCTAACCAGACATCGTAAGCCACTTAGTGAGCTCCAGGGCCCTGCTAAAAACAGCAACAACACCAACAACGATGACAAAAAGGTAGAGAGTTGTTGAAGAAGAATATTAAAGGTATTCTCTGGCCACCATATGCAACTGTGTGCATAGGAACACACACACATGGGGGGGGGTAACTGACAGACTCATGTGCTAACCAGGGTTAACATCTCAGACAATTCAGAAAGCATAATTCTGAAACTTGCAACTAAACATGAACACTGTGCCAACTGAGAAGAAATACCCACAATACACAGGAGCAAGCAGCAGAGTTGACAGCCAACAGAGTCCCAACCAACTACTCTTTCTGTTTTCTAAACTGTTACACAGGTTCAGGAGTGGTGGCCTTGTCACCATTTATTTGCATTATCTGTGTTCCTTTGACCGTATTTCCATTTACAAGAACATGAAAAAGTCATTGCCTACAATGGATGTGGCTTCCAGGACTATTCTAGAAACAGGAAAAGAAAGTATGCATTTTCTCCCCTTTTTATTGTACCTTCATTCAAGATAGAAAATAAAAGTGAGAAAGTTCCCTTATGGTGGCTGCCACCCTCCTTATATTGAGGGAAGGTGTGTTTCCCTCCCCGCACGTTCCTGGAAGAGGCATTTTAGTGGGAGAAGGAAGGGAATAAGTGGGTGTGGAGAGATTGTAGGAACCAGAGGTGGCAGTTGACTGCAAAGGTAGAGTGCTGTGCCTTCAGGATACAGCTGGGCAGCTGCACAGTTCAATGTACAGTGGTTGTGCCAGCAAAAGCCATGCACCAGCTCAAGTCAGAACAAATCCCAGCAAAGGATAGGAGAGCACGAAGTGAGGAGCTGTAGCTAATTGTTGTCTTCTAGGGAAGGAGGGGACAGTTTTCTCTAAAAGCACAAACCCTGATAAGTTACACAAGCTCCAACGGAAGGCCTCTTATCCAAGAATATTTGGCATCACAAATTGGCTTTGGGGCGAGAAAAAATACTAAAAACTGGGTGGAAGAAAAATCTGAGTGCTGTCCGAGAAGAACTGGAAGAGAGAGAGAGTGAATATCATCAGAAGTTGTTGTAGGAATTCTCAACACAATGGAATATTAGTTGTAACAAACAATGGCCTCGTGGAATTTGCAGGCAAATGGGTAGAACTAGAAAAATCATTCTGAGTGAGGCAACCCAGACCCAGGAAGACAAACGTGATGTGTATTCACTCATTAGTGGATATTAGGAATAAAGTACAGGATAACCAGCCTAAAGTCCACAGCTCAAGAAAGGCTAGATAACAGATTGAGTCTAAATATGGATGCATGGATTTCCCTGGAAGGGGAAATAGAAGAGATCTCCTGGGTAAACTGGGGGTGAGGGTAAAGAATGGCGAGAGTTGGGTGGGCTGGGTGCAAGAAGTGGTTTGGGGTTGGGACACAGAGCTAGGGAAAAACCTGGTGCCAGGGAAACTCTCAGGAATTCACAAGGATGACCCTAGCTAAGACTCCTAACAATAATAGAGAGGGTGCCTGCCTGACTTGGTCATCTGCTGTGATCAGACTAGTGACTATCCTAATTGTCATCACAGAGCCTGATGGAAGCAGATGCAGAGATCCATAGCCTAGTACTGGGTCAAGCTCTGGGAGTCCTCCTGAAGAAAGGGAGGCTCTCATTTTTACAAGTCAATGAATCAAGGTCATGTTGGAAGAATCCACAGACAACTGACCTGAGATCATGGTAGCACATGGACTCTGGACCAAGAGTTAGGGAGCCTTCATGGGACCAACCTAGGCCCTCTGCGTGTGTGTGAAAGTCGGTATTGCTTGATCTGTTTGCAAGGCTCCTAGCAGGGAGATCAGAACCTAACCCTGGTGCTTAGCTGTCTTTTGGAAACCTGTTCCCAAGGTAATGCTGGATCACCTTGCTCAGCCTTTATACAGGGAGAAGAGCTTGGTCCTACCTCAACTCAATTTGCCATGCTGTATTCAAGCCCATGGAAGACCTGTTTTTTTCTGAATGGAGATGGAGGAGGAGTGTGTGGATAAAGAAGAGGGTTAGATGGAAGTCATGGAGGAAGGAACAGGAAGAGAAGAAGAATGGAGAAACTGGTCAGTATGTAAAGTAAAGGGAAAATGTTAAAGAAAAAAAAAGAATTTTCAAAAAACTAATTTAAAAATATACATACATACATAGTATGTATAAACACACATATAATGTACTTTGACCATATATATGCATATATAAACAGAATTGTGGAAAATGCATTTAAAACAAAAGATGAAAAGTCAAGAAAATTCAGCTGAAAGAATCTGAAAAGGAATTCATAGTCCAACCCATTTGGCTAAACTGCAGAGAGGATACAGAGCCAGAGAGAGGGTTCAGACAAGTTGACATTCTAAGTCCTACCTCTGCAGACTCTGAGACTCTTCTCCCCAACTCGTGAAAGATCCTCGAGGAGTGAAGGGTTTTCCTCCTCTACAAACCGGCAGGTTTATGGGGGTCACTTCAGTGAATCTCTGGCCCATTGCACATAGGTAGCCATGTCTCACACCCACACAACCTAGCACCTTTCTGTCCAGGACACAGAGGGAAAGTATTTGAATGAAGAGGTAAGACATACCCAGACTAGGGCATATTTTTCCAGGGCAACTTCTTTTTGCGAACCTCATGACATTTGGTTTGAATGATTTCCAAAGGGCCCAACTGCAGGTCATGAAATGGGTTTGACAAGCCTGCAAGGTGCATAGGGCTGACTACATAAAGAGTAAACACAGCCATTTCTGGCAAGCATGATGACAGCGCTGGGCTAATCTCCCTGTCCTGCACTTCTCTCTGTGACCCAAGGGCTCATGCTGGAAATCTATTAAAAGAGCTCCTGATAATAAAAAGAAGTTGACATTTTACTTGGTTAAATTGAAACCCAGCCTGGGTTTCTGATGGCCTGGGATTTAGAGGGAAACACTTCAGCTGAGCTAGCAGATGTCAAGCCTCACTCCACAGGATGGTCTTCATGTGGGTGTCCCTGGGGCTGCAACCCAGGCAGTGCCCACCCAACTATGCAATGATATTGGGCAGTGCTCAGTTTGCCCATGAGAACTTCTGAGGGATGGTGTGGGACCATGGTCTGTATTCTGTCAATTATATTTTAAATAAATGCTGANGCAAGATGTGACTGCCTCGCTGAATAAGGTACTGAGCCATGTGGCTAACATAGATAAGAATAATGGGCTAAAATAAGTTATAAGAGTTAATAAGAAGCCTGAGCTAATGGGCCAATCAGTTAATAGTTAATGGAGACCTCTGTGTGATTTTTTTGAGACTTAATGACAGCAGGAACCGGGCAGGACTCAAACCCTTCCCAACAGAGGACACGGAGCAGCTGCAGACCACGTCCCTGGAACAGCATGTTGAATACACAGACCTGTGCCAGTATCCCTGGTGCTGCGGGCATTTGTCTGGCACATATGGCCCTGTGTATTTGGTGTGAGTGGGTCTTGCCCTGAGCAATGCTCAATATGAAAGCATTTAGGGAATCTTATAGAAGCTGCACAATTTGAAAACACCAACTCACTGTGGAGTGGTATTTCTGCACCCTGATTGCTGTCCCAACCATGTTAACAGCCACTCCAACTCATGATACAGCCACCACAAGTAACAACCTCACTGCCTCACCTTCCCACTACAGTGGACTGAAATCCCTTTGAAACCAGGAGCTAAACAAGCCCTTGAATTGTTTCTGTTGGGTGTTGGGTCACCATGATACTAAAGTTAGTAACACATGGTAACTAATTGGTGCATGCTAAGGGCAGATTCCAGACCCATATGAACACCCCACCCCTCCTACCACATTACAGTAATACTTCCACATTCTAATTTATTTCTATTATTATTTGATGTGCATAGATGTTTTACCTGCATGTACATCTGTGTGCCACATGTCTGCAGTGGTTGTAGAGTCAGATGGGGACGCTGAATTCCCAGGAACTGGAGTTACAAACAGTTGTGAGCTGTCATATGACTGCTAGGAACTAAACGCAGGTCCTCTGGACGAGCAACCAACACTCTTAACTGCTGAGCCATCTCCTCAACCCATACTTTAGAGAAGACTTCAGAAAGCAGAGGTTATACGCCACACAACACCAGCTAATGTGTTGAAAGCTAGGATGCATGTTTAAATGATAGTCCCAAACCAATTACTGGTGTAACCTCAGGGTTACATATATGTACACTCCTAGGCACTTCATCCTTGGCAAGATCTTACCCTCACAAGAGAGTGACTTTTGAGGAGGTAAACCAGATCTCTATTATGCATCATTGTTTTTAAATATTGCACATCAACTAGAATCATTCTCCACAGCATAACTTAAAAAAAATCAAATGAGTGTCATTTAAAAACTAAAGTAAGCTTAAAACAACGCACGCCATGCCAGAATTAACTTGAAAAATAAATCCGTCATGAAGATTCCAAAACTGTGCCTGAGCTTCTTGGAAGAAAGAAAATAGCATTAGAAAAGAAAACTAACACAAACTCCCTGGAAGCATTGATATTCAAAATTCTTCCCCTGCCCTCCACCCCGCAAAATGGCATGGCGATTGAATCTCACTTTGTATCAACAGACTTGGCTCCAATTAAAGCATTATCAGCCTGCCACCCACAATGCACCCAGGCTCCTGGCTGTCAAATGAACTCTCCACCAGCATTACAGGAGAGGTCCAGGGGATGGGAAGAAGACAGAAGGAAGGAAAAGTAGCTAGGAGGCCCAGAGGCATCCCTTGATGTGGCAGTATGTGTTGATATCCTCAGACACCCCTGGCATGGGAGTGGTACCTGTGAAGATAAGGATGTCTCTCTTCTTCATCCTCAGAAGAGTGCACAGTCCTGGAATGTAAGGGGATTAGAGCATTCTCAGAACTCATCACCGTGTTCAGCAGCTCTGAGCTCCTTCCTCAGAGACTTCCATGATGTTGACACAGTAGCATACAGCCAGTTATGTGCCACATTTCTCTGCCCACTTGTGTGGGTTCCGAGCAACAAACACAGGCACCAACATGCTTCAAATGAGACTATCCAAATGATCTACAAAGGGAGCTACATAAAACCTGATTTTCTGTACCCTTGTGAGTTTTCAGGATGTTGAATTTGTGTGTCATTTAGTATCCTATCCTGCAGACAAGAAAGCAGAGGCTCAGAGAAGATTATGACCTGTCCCATCAAAGTAGGGGGCTGGGTTCATAGACACAGGTTAGCCCCTTAGCCAATCCACAGCCCCATTCCTCAGACTGCTCCAACCAGAATAATCCCTAACATTTACTTTAAATATGATGTAAGCCCCCTAAATACAAAATGCTTGACAGCAGGTCTGGCCCTCAACTGGTTCTTATTTGGCATCCCTGTTCTTAAAGAAAATGGATTCCAGGTACCTGGAGTTGGGGGAAGGCACGTTCACATTTCTGGAAGCACTTGAAAGCAGCAAAGGTCTCTCCTCTCAGCTCCCCAGATGTACTGAGTGCTCACAAAAGATAATAGAGTCTTCCCTGGCAGGGAGCCATGGCGATCTTCAGAGAACCACTTGAAAGGTAAACAGTGGATCTCTGTGTAGGTCAACACTACCAATGCCAGGACCCAGGACCCCACCTGCACATAAGATGTGGGAGGTCTTTGGCAGCCACAGTGCCACTGAAGTTCAGGGAATACATCTGCAACAGAAGAAAAGAGGCCAACGTATGTTGGTGCCACATTGTGCAGCCAAATCAAAGCCTGTCTCCAGGATCTTGGCAACCTCCCAGGACAGGCAGAGAATACCCCTCCTGCCCTTGCTGCTTAGCAAGTCAGTCCTGAAAGGCTTCCAGAAGACTGAGTTTAAATGAAGTGTCTGAAATCTAAAACATCTTGACACACGATTCAGACCCTTGTTTTCATAATTAACAGTTTGGGGATGGAACGTCCATTTAGGTATCCTTAGGAATCTATAAGTATAGCTCACAGAACCAAAGGGCTATGCATTGGGAAGCAAGGAATGGNGCAAGATGTGACTGCCTCGCTGAATAAGGTACTGAGCCATGTGGCTAACATAGATAAGAATAATGGGCTAAAATAAGTTATAAGAGTTAATAAGAAGCCTGAGCTAATGGGCCAATCAGTTAATAGTTAATGGAGACCTCTGTGTGATTTTTTTGAGACTTAATGACAGCAGGAACCGGGCAGGACTCAAACCCTTCCCAACAGAGGACACGGAGCAGCTGCAGACCACGTCCCTGGAACAGCATGTTGAATACACAGACCTGTGCCAGTATCCCTGGTGCTGCGGGCATTTGTCTGGCACATATGGCCCTGTGTATTTGGTGTGAGTGGGTCTTGCCCTGAGCAATGCTCAATATGAAAGCATTTAGGGAATCTTATAGAAGCTGCACAATTTGAAAACACCAACTCACTGTGGAGTGGTATTTCTGCACCCTGATTGCTGTCCCAACCATGTTAACAGCCACTCCAACTCATGATACAGCCACCACAAGTAACAACCTCACTGCCTCACCTTCCCACTACAGTGGACTGAAATCCCTTTGAAACCAGGAGCTAAACAAGCCCTTGAATTGTTTCTGTTGGGTGTTGGGTCACCATGATACTAAAGTTAGTAACACATGGTAACTAATTGGTGCATGCTAAGGGCAGATTCCAGACCCATATGAACACCCCACCCCTCCTACCACATTACAGTAATACTTCCACATTCTAATTTATTTCTATTATTATTTGATGTGCATAGATGTTTTACCTGCATGTACATCTGTGTGCCACATGTCTGCAGTGGTTGTAGAGTCAGATGGGGACGCTGAATTCCCAGGAACTGGAGTTACAAACAGTTGTGAGCTGTCATATGACTGCTAGGAACTAAACGCAGGTCCTCTGGACGAGCAACCAACACTCTTAACTGCTGAGCCATCTCCTCAACCCATACTTTAGAGAAGACTTCAGAAAGCAGAGGTTATACGCCACACAACACCAGCTAATGTGTTGAAAGCTAGGATGCATGTTTAAATGATAGTCCCAAACCAATTACTGGTGTAACCTCAGGGTTACATATATGTACACTCCTAGGCACTTCATCCTTGGCAAGATCTTACCCTCACAAGAGAGTGACTTTTGAGGAGGTAAACCAGATCTCTATTATGCATCATTGTTTTTAAATATTGCACATCAACTAGAATCATTCTCCACAGCATAACTTAAAAAAAATCAAATGAGTGTCATTTAAAAACTAAAGTAAGCTTAAAACAACGCACGCCATGCCAGAATTAACTTGAAAAATAAATCCGTCATGAAGATTCCAAAACTGTGCCTGAGCTTCTTGGAAGAAAGAAAATAGCATTAGAAAAGAAAACTAACACAAACTCCCTGGAAGCATTGATATTCAAAATTCTTCCCCTGCCCTCCACCCCGCAAAATGGCATGGCGATTGAATCTCACTTTGTATCAACAGACTTGGCTCCAATTAAAGCATTATCAGCCTGCCACCCACAATGCACCCAGGCTCCTGGCTGTCAAATGAACTCTCCACCAGCATTACAGGAGAGGTCCAGGGGATGGGAAGAAGACAGAAGGAAGGAAAAGTAGCTAGGAGGCCCAGAGGCATCCCTTGATGTGGCAGTATGTGTTGATATCCTCAGACACCCCTGGCATGGGAGTGGTACCTGTGAAGATAAGGATGTCTCTCTTCTTCATCCTCAGAAGAGTGCACAGTCCTGGAATGTAAGGGGATTAGAGCATTCTCAGAACTCATCACCGTGTTCAGCAGCTCTGAGCTCCTTCCTCAGAGACTTCCATGATGTTGACACAGTAGCATACAGCCAGTTATGTGCCACATTTCTCTGCCCACTTGTGTGGGTTCCGAGCAACAAACACAGGCACCATCATGCTTCAAATGAGACTATCCAAATGATCTACATAGGGAGCTACATAAAACCTGATTTTCTGTGCCCTTGTGAGTTTTCAGGATGTTGAATTTGTGTGTCATTTAGTATCCTATCCTACAGACAAGAAAGCAGAGGCTCAGAGAAGATTACGACCTGTCCCATCAAAGTAGGGGGCTGGGTTCATAGACACCAGTTGGCCCCTTAGCCAATCCACAGCCCCATTCCTCAGACTGCTCCAACCAGAATAATCCCTAACATTTACTTTAAATATGATGTAAGCCCCCTAAATACAAAATGCTTGACAGCAGGTCTGGCCCTCAACTGGTTCTTATTTGGCATCCCTGTTCTTAAAGAAAATGGATTCCAGGTACCTGGAGTTGGGGGAAGGCACGTTCACATTTCTGGAAGCACTTGAAAGCAGCAAAGGTCTCTCCTCTCAGCTCCCCAGATGTACTGAGTGCTCACAAAAGATAATAGAGTCTTCCCTGGCAGGGAGCCATGGCGATCTTCAGAGAACCACTTGAAAGGTAAACAGTGGATCTCTGTGTAGGTCAACACTACCAATGCCAGGACCCAGGACCCCACCTGCACATAAGATGTGGGAGGTCTTTGGCAGCCACAGTGCCACTGAAGTTCAGGGAATACATCTGCAACAGAAGAAAAGAGGCCAACGTATGTTGGTGCCACATTGTGCAGCCAAATCAAAGCCTGTCTCCAGGATCTTGGCAACCTCCCAGGACAGGCAGAGAATACCCCTCCTGCCCTTGCTGCTTAGCAAGTCAGTCCTGAAAGGCTTCCAGAAGACTGAGTTTAAATGAAGTGTCTGAAATCTAAAACATCTTGACACACGATTCAGACCCTTGTTTTCATAATTAACAGTTTGGGGATGGAACGTCCATTTAGGTATCCTTAGGAATCTATAAGTATAGCTCACAGAACCAAAGGGCTATGCATTGGGAAGCAAGGAATGGNGCCCCTTAGCCAATCCACAGCCCCATTCCTCAGACTGCTCCAACCAGAATAATCCCTAACATTTACTTTAAATATGATGTAAGCCCCCTAAATACAAAATGCTTGACAGCAGGTCTGGCCCTCAACTGGTTCTTATTTGGCATCCCTGTTCTTAAAGAAAATGGATTCCAGGTACCTGGAGTTGGGGGAAGGCACGTTCACATTTCTGGAAGCACTTGAAAGCAGCAAAGGTCTCTCCTCTCAGCTCCCCAGATGTACTGAGTGCTCACAAAAGATAATAGAGTCTTCCCTGGCAGGGAGCCATGGCGATCTTCAGAGAACCACTTGAAAGGTAAACAGTGGATCTCTGTGTAGGTCAACACTACCAATGCCAGGACCCAGGACCCCACCTGCACATAAGATGTGGGAGGTCTTTGGCAGCCACAGTGCCACTGAAGTTCAGGGAATACATCTGCAACAGAAGAAAAGAGGCCAACGTATGTTGGTGCCACATTGTGCAGCCAAATCAAAGCCTGTCTCCAGGATCTTGGCAACCTCCCAGGACAGGCAGAGAATACCCCTCCTGCCCTTGCTGCTTAGCAAGTCAGTCCTGAAAGGCTTCCAGAAGACTGAGTTTAAATGAAGTGTCTGAAATCTAAAACATCTTGACACACGATTCAGACCCTTGTTTTCATAATTAACAGTTTGGGGATGGAACGTCCATTTAGGTATCCTTAGGAATCTATAAGTATAGCTCACAGAACCAAAGGGCTATGCATTGGGAAGCAAGGAATGGTTCAACAAATGGTGACAGAAAAAGCCTTGCTGTGAACACCCAGCATTCCCAGGGGCTAATATTCATTTGGGAGGAATTTTGAACATTTTTTTCATTGGAAATATCTGCCCTGTCAATAAAAATGGGTCACTGTTGGACGTGTAGCCTGATTCCAGGAGCTGTTTTCGGGACTGTGCTAACTGAGACTGATGTGGTAAGTGGATACTGGAATTGATGGATGGGTCCAGATAAAAGGAGATTGTGAACTGAAGAGTGAGAAAGGTATTAATCAAGACACACAATTCCAGAGAGACAGGAAGAACATGCTTCAGGGATCTACAGCACACCATGGTCATCATAAGTAATGGTGGTGCATATTTCAGAAAATCTGAAAGAGTATATTTCAAGTGCTTTTAGCATGGGAAGAAGTAGGCAAGGTGACTGGCTTAATCTGATCACTTTAATATGTATTTACATTGAACATCCCACCATACTCTGAAGATATACACAGTCATGGTGTCAATGAAGAATTAATTATAAAACCCCCAAAAATAGTGAGTAGAAAAAGAAACACAGGAAGGAATGGGCATAAGAGGATGTAGCAAAATGGCCCTACTCATGAGCTGCTTCTGAGGATTGCTGGAGAGTAAGAAAGAATTGTATCTTCATTTCTTGCTTGAGCAATTTGCTTCTAAAGCAAGCACACAATTGTAAATTTCCTCACCACTACAAAGACTCACATGTACTTTACATTTTCAAAGCATTTGTTGAACATAAATACTGGACAGTTGTGTCAAAGAAGATATGACTGCGGTCATCCTCATCATGGTCCATCATATAAGTATGTGGGGATACACTATTCCCTGACTCCTTCTTCTCATCCATCATCTCTGTCTGTGAGTTCAGCAGGAGTGAAATGTGGGTCAGGCCTCAGGAGGGGATGGGAGGGTGGTGAAGGATTGGAGGATCTTCTGCCTTCTTGGAACCCACAGGCTTGAAGTCTGTCTTCTGTGAATCACAAATGTGCCTCTTGTAATTCTGCAGAGAACATCCTTTTTTCTCTTCCAAAGTTGTGTTTATGTGTACATCTTGGTGGTGCCTTTTGGATTTTCGTCTGTATTTCTTAAATTACTAGGTATCATAAATTCCTAGTCCTCTTGAGAAAATAAGAAGGACCCTTGTATGGCCTGTAGTGATTGGATTTTATGGATTTCCCAAGTTTTATCTCAGAGCCTGACAGTTTTGTCTGCATCCGGGAAGGTTTTCTAGTGAAAAACAGTCTTCACCATACATTTAACTAAGGGGACCAATGGCCACAAATGGTGCAGGACACATCCTAGAAGAGCTACCCTTCCATGACTTTCCATGCTTGTTTCCTCTGTAAATCCTGCACAAGGCATCCCCAGTGGCTAAACTCAGAGACAGACCCTTTCCTCTGCAAGGATGGTTCCTGGGTGGACTGAAGATGGGTCTCTCTAAGCCCCAGCTGTCTCTCTCCACAGACACTTGGCCCTTACTAGACTGAACTTTGCCTGTACTTCAGACCCGAGCCTCATTAGCTGAAATTCTAACTCCCAGTGTAGCTGTATTTGCAGTAAGAAAGGAAGACTAAGCTGAGGTTGTGAAGTTGAGACCCCAATGCCAGAACTAGGGCCCTTATAAGAAGTCATGGCAGAAGAGTTTGTGGCTGTTCCTGTGTGCCTCTCTCCCNTTAACCAATGAAAGTAACACATAGACAGATGACCCTCCTACATCATCTCCCCACTTCATTACACACTCTACGCATACCAAGGAAAGACAATGTAAGAAGACCTAACTGCCTAAAATCCTGAGAAAGGCCTTAATTGCCCTAGTCAGTCAGTCTGTCTGTCTGTCTGTCAGTCATTCAGTCTGTATCACTTCCTTCAGCATCCTGAGCAGATTAACATGGACCTAAAAGTGAAAAAGATATATGGGTCCAAGACTGGAATGTGGCCAAAGGTGAAGCTAAGCTCACGGTGGAACACTAACCAAGGAACTCAAAGGACTTCCACTCCTGGCTGGTTCCCACCAAAGCCAAAAACTTAGAGGCAGACCCACTGGGCACATTCTTGAGGCAGAGAGCGCCAGGTGTCAGCATCAGCATGGGTCTCCTGTGAACCTTGCCCTGTCCCGCATCCACACCACTGTCAGGAGTCAGTGGCCTGAGGTTCAGTGTTCTTTTGATCCCTATCTATGAGAGGCTGGCACACCTCTGAAAGATGCACAGCTTCTTACATTCCTTTCTGTTTGAGGCTGATAGCTCCAAAGAAAAAGTAGCTTTTCTGTGAAAGCAGAGAAGCCAGGAATGCACAGTTCTCATGATAGTTATGGGAGAGGCAAAGCTAGGTGACGCCAACTATCTCTCACAAGTGGTAACCTGGACCATGGAGTCACCCTCTTCCTTTCACTGGAAGGATGCCAGGCTTGGTCATCCTCAGGTGTGAGCAGCAGATCAGGATCTCTGTGCTCTACCTGCTGTGACAATCTGGCAGGGTGGTTCCCTCTTGAAGCCTAAACATATTCAGCTACTTTCAGAATGGGGGTAAGGGGCGGTGGAAAGTGGTTGTGGTGGTTGGAATGAGAATGGACCAGATGATATGGGTTCATCTATCTGAACACTTAGTCACTATTTGAAGGGATTAGAAAGATCTGAGGCATGACCTTGTTGGAGGAAGGCCTTGAGGTTTGTTTGGGGTGGGTTTTGAAGTTTCAAAAGCCCATACCAAGGCCAGAGTCTGTCTGTCTTTCTGTCTGTCTGTCTTTCCCACTCTCCTCTCTCTCCCTCTCTGCCTACAGATGAGAATGTCGCTCACGACTACTTCTCTGACACCTGCCCCGCCTTGATGGTAACGGTCTAAACATCTGAAACTGTAATCAGGCTTCCAATTGAGTGTTTTCTTTTATAAGAGTTGCCTCGGTCACTCATGGACACTTGGATATGCCTTGACCTGTTTGTTCTCTTTTCCTGTAAATTTTCAATAATAGCTATGTTCTCAAGTGTTGGGAGCATTAAGAGGCCATGTGTGTGAAATACAGCAGGTTGGGAAGCAGGTTGGGCTGACACTAGCCCTCTGCGGACACCTTTGTGTGCAAGGAGACTCTTTTCAAAGTGGGCTCTGAGCCCCTTTGCAGCTATTCTGTTGAAAAGTTGTAACTGAGTGTGCGGACGAGACTGGAGGGATCTGACGTTCAGGGATCTAGGGAGCAGACAGCGCATTCTGGTGAGGAATATGTCTTGCAAGGCTGAGCAGCCCTCACCAACAGCTCCAAGAGGAGCTGAGCCTGCAGCAAAGGATATCCTGCCATTTTGGAGACTGTCGATAATGATTTTAGATTTTAACACATTCTTAACAACAGGAGCAGGCTTTTCCTGAGACAGGACAGATGCATGAATCCTTCCCAAGACCATTACAAGTAATTTATACATTGCTAATTCATCACTCTTATGTCATAGGAAGCATGTGTCACCTTTATGGTAAAGACATAAGCAGGTGAAAATTGAAACCCGAGGAGGAAGATAAATAAGAGGGCCCAGCAGAAGCATCTCTCTTGCTATTATCTGTACTGAATGCCATTGATAAGGGATTAATGTGTATCAAATGCTAATTTTTTTTCTGTTGAACTGTTTTTCTTGGAGATCTTGTTAGAGCAAACATATAGCAGCCTCCCAGCAGGACCAAGAAAGGAGCCTCCAGCTTTAATCCCAGCCTGAGCGGCACCCACAAAAACTCTAAATAATTTAACAAAAGACTAACCTTCTAACAGCACAGGAGTGACACACACAGAGAAGCAGCCTTCAAACAGGTGAGGAGCCACCCCAGGCAGACAGTCTCCCCAGCCTCCCTCCCCTGACCAGGGATGCTCTCCCACCTCCTCCCACCTCACCGCATTCTATCAGAATATCAGTCCCAGCAATTTTAGGGTCCCCCATTAGGCATTTGTTTATAATTAAAATATTAAGAAAATTGAAAGAGAATGTGGAGCCAAAGAAGGAAAGCAGTGTCTGGGACTCCCTTGGCTTCCTCCACTAAGGGACCGGGGCGGAGGGGGAGGGGGGTTGTGTAGGTCACATGCAGGCAGGCAAGCCCCAGGTAGCATCAGGAGTGCAACAGTGTGGAAGAGGTTCTAGGTTAGACCCAGAGATACCTTGTGTTCCCTAGGCGAGGCTTGAGTTCACTTACTGGCAAAGTTCTTCTTTGGAACATGGAGTATGTCAGGGAGGAGGTCAACAAAGACATGTGATGTCTGCCCTCCTAGGGTCTATGAATGATGGAGTGTGGAGGAAAACCATGGCATCAAAAGAGGACAGGCACAGGGGCCCATCTCTGAATGCAATGTAAAAAGTAAAATAAAACATGGTGGGGCGGGGGCAGGACACAAAAGGCACTTGAGGGAAAAAGCCAAAGCAGAGCTCACAGAGAAGGGGATCATGGGAAGGACCTGGAGGAGCGGAGAGTCACTTCTCCAAGGAGTAAGACTTGTCCTGACCCAGGGGGCCCTTTCTGCTTGACCCACTTGATGAGGTCTCACTGCCTTGGTGAGAAAGGCAGGAAGAGGTAGCCACTCTGCCACCAATGAGCCTTTCCCTTATTATTTTTAAAGGCACTTGCCTGATAACTTCAAAACACTTATAGAAATATAAGAAAGTCTGAAATTTATGAAAACAAATGGAAGGTTTATAAAACTGCACTTAGAAAAGCAGCCCATTCTGTATAATAACAGGGACGCTAGCTTGGTATATCCAATGTTGTTTGGACAGGCTTCAATTCTATTTTTAGGAGATTTCAATTTCCTTTGCCATAAACCCTATGAAATATAGCGTGTGGCATATTTGTAGTGACCCTTTTAGGGAGTGCTATACTTCTGGACCCTTTAATAAGCCTAAATGGGAGAGTCTCCCCCTCACCTCACTGAGCAAATAAATACATGGTCATGACAATCATGGATTAGACTGAGATTCTCCTTTCCCCCCGTTTAATGCCCCCACACCCTCCCATCCCCCTAACAAAGGCTCTCCAAAGAGGGGACCGAGAAGTAAAAGGCAAAATTCAAGGCCATCTGGTGGCTCCATTCAATCCGTTTCACTGACAAGACTTACAAATAAGAAAGCACAACTCCCAAAGGCAATCTTGAAATTTGCTATGCAAACGACAAGCCCGAGCTCCCACCAGCCCTTTCTCCTCCTGGTATCTGTGTGGGACCTCCTCCAGCCCTGGCCATTTTACAGCACTGGGCGTTTTTCAAAGCACTCTACAAAAATTAACCAATTTATTCTCAGGGAGAGAAGGTAGTGGTTCGGCCTCGATGTGAAGCAAGCCAGCCGGGGCTTTTCCATGTGGGACAAAGGTAATGCAGCCTGACTCCCTCTGTTGATATATATTTAGTGCCATCCCCTTGCAGCTTTCTGAATCCTTCCATTTCTTAGGAAGCAACTTAGTGAAGAAGAGAGAGGCATTCCACATTCTCCATAGGGAACAGAGGCAGCATATCCCGGGTAGGAGGAAAGGCTGAGGCTAAAGCCCTGAAAGAAAGCAGGGGCTGGCTGGAGGAGCTTGCCCTGACTGTGCCCTCTGGGACACAGTTTAGTATTCAGTCAATCTCTGTGCCCATCACATGCACTGATTTCCTCCTATCTAGTGTGTTCTATAACGCACAGGGCTTACTCTTCATAGGCTTCTTATCTTGAAGTCAGGGTATCTCTACCACTTGGTTTCCTGTTGAATATCTTCCCCAAAACGTTCATGGCACAGGGAAGACACTTAAGCACTCACAGATCCAATGTCCCTGCTTGGCACATAAGGAGTGGACACAGGAAACAGGAGCCTACATTTCGATGGAAGTAGCCATTCAAGCAACTAAGCCACATCTGTTAGACCTGCGGTTATAATGTCAGCTGTGGGCACTTGAGGATCATTGAAGTGATCCAGAGAGATCTTTGGAGTAGCAAACGGGAAAACCTGAGTGACAGGATCCTTCTAGGAACCGCCCTCCCGAGGAGCTGAGAATGTGAGAATTCAGAGCAAAAAAGCAAGGAAAACAAGCAACCTCTTCCCCAGCCACCAGGATGAGCCTCGAAGAGCGACGGATATTCTTCTAGTGAGCAGTCTGTGCTCCTTCAGGGACACTGCCACGTGCTCAGCGGAGTGGGGTTAAGGACTAAGCTCAGGTGATTCAAATCTCAGTAGGAGCTCTGAAACCTCAAAGACAGATGTTTTCAGTCACTTGCATTTCTAGAGAAGCGGAATAGCGTGATACTAAGGGAGATGAGGGGGGTGAGTGCTGGGCTGCACCCCCAAAATCCTGCAGTAAATTGTCAGTCATCAAGAAGTCCTGCAGAAGAGACAGGCTGGCTGGGTTTGCTCCAGTGTTTTCCATTCTGTCGGTCTCAAGTCATCAATCACGGCCTTTCTGAGCCGCAGGGTGTCTGGGAGGTGCCGCTAGTGTCACATGCCCAGGAGTCAGGTGCATTCCAGGGAAGCTGTCTGTCGGTTAATGTGCCCTTGAGAGCTGTCAGCACCTTGCCATTTAGGATATGTGATACTTAATTATCCACCTCCTCTGTCTTCTCCACCAGGATTCTCAGAATAGAGCTTAGGGACAGAGAGGCTCAGTGAGAAGCTGAACTGACCCTTGGCTATACCCTTGGGCTCTGGACCCTCACAAATGCCTCGGGTGTACCCATGGTGCACCGCCCTTCACCATCATCACCCCAAGGATCCCTGCACCCATGTGATGGTATCTGAGTTGTAGCTCATATTCCAGTTTGTTTAATTTCCCAGAACATCATTTAGTGTTCTTTGATTTGCTTCTTCAAAAAAAGGACTCAGTGGAAATTGTGTGGCCAATTCCCTTTATCTTCAGCTCTCTCTTACTCATTGTCCTTCTTGGTCTTGACATCGTGGAATGGTCACAGAAAAAATACCCTTAATATTTTATAATCCATATAGGTTTTGTTTCATGGCAATCAGACCCAGCTTAGCATTTTCATAAAAATCTCTGCTGAAAAAAACCCTTCCATCCTCCCTATCACCTTCCGATTTCTTCTGGCATCACGGGTTTCTCAGTGGCCACTTGATGGGAGTCTGCACGCAGGAGAAACTCTGGACCCAGACTGGATGGTCCTCAGTGTCGTACAGTGAAGAAACAAGAAGGAATGGGGGAAGAGGCGTCTGTGAGACAGGAGAGATGGCCAGCTGAGCTGAGATATTGCAAGTAAACCATGCAGACGCTCTGCTTTATATTTTTATAGGTAGGAATAGCAAACATATGCTTGTATTACTCAATTTCTTAAAAAAAGTATAAGAAAGACAACAGAAGCTTAAGATGATTGATAAGGACAGGGATAGAAGGTAAGAAGGTATAGGCTGAGCTCCTGTAAGAATTCCCTGGGGTATGGTTGTACTTTATCAATCTTGCAGGTATGTGCCACCTGCAAATGGTTAAAATACAACCATGGGGTGTGTGACAGCAGCACACTGCTGACAGTGGAGAAAGTGGACACTCTGTGCCTTATTATTGAGGGATAAAAATGGTGCAGATGTTTTAGAAAACAGCAAGGAGGTTTCAGAAAAATAAATAAGGAAATGAATCTACCACACAAGCCAGCAGCAATTGCCATGGGTTGTGCAACTGAATTAAATGAAATACATGTCTTCTGGGATGTCAGCACCCCATGGTCCCCGAGTCTCTATTCCCAGCGGTCAAGCTATGCGAACAACCCGAGTGTCCATGGGCAGCTAAACATTCCATTAGAACATTCCAGAATGGAAGAGAGGGAATCGCTACCACTGGCAACAAAGTGGATGGACCTTGACGAGGCAAGGCTAAAAGAAACGAGACACAGAAATGCAAAGATCCCAGGGTCTTATTTACATGAGGCATAAGAAAATAAAGCCTCAAACAGATCCAATGTAGAGCGTATCCCATGGAAGACATGATTAGGACAACAGGTCTTTAGTGTGCTCGTTCACAGATGGTGACCATGTATTTACGGCTGTCTACGTTCTGATTACCATTCCACAATACAACCAACCATAGATCAAATAATCAAATAATTTCTGTAATTCATTTTTCCCATGGTATCTCAATAAAGCAGGAAACAGTAAAAGGTTGGAATTGAGTTGTAATCACTCTCGATAACCAGGACAATTGCTAACTGCATTTTCAATACTCCTCCTTATACCCAAAATAAGAGTAGCCCTCACCTCTAATCACAGAGGTTTCTTTCTGCAGCAGGTGGAGACCATTATTACAGAAAGATACATCTGGTCAAAGTTTAGGAAACAGCTACATAGGGAATCTCGTCCCATTTGACACGCCTGCAGTACGATCCCTTACCTAAGGCTTGGGAACACAGTAAAAGAGAGGGTAGAAAGATGATGTGAACCAGAGGACAGGACCTCTGCCGCAGATCTGGCTTATTGACAGGACAGGGAAGCTGCACCAATGAAATTGCAGCGATGTGGCCACCTGAACAAGACCTGAGTGATGACAACACCAGTTGACAGAACACTGTGGATGGGGAGATACCACAAGTCTCGAGCCCTAACTGAAGCCTCACAAGCAGCTAAGGACTGCTGAGGGAGGCAGAGTTGGTCTTTCCCAGAAACTAGCATCTAACTGGCTAATATCATGTGGGCAGTAAAAGCCATATGCATATGAACAAAATTAAATGCAGTCATTGAACTTTATTTATATACCTATACATATGTGTGTTTAACAATAAGGAAAGCGAGAACCTACAGATTTGAGAAGTGGTACACTGAAGGACGTGGAAAGAGAAGAGGGAATAAGGACAAATTTCATAAATAAATTACTCATACATGAAAATAGGAAAGGCAAATGACTATAAGAAAAGAATCATCACACTAAGTTCACCAAAATGTAGACACAGCTATTATCCAGTTAATTGCCTATCTCCAAAGAAAAAGAAAACTGTCACAAATGATGGGCATGTCTATAATAAGGACATGGTGAGGCGATGCTGTCTATGGATCTCACAGCTGTCCTAGATGGGAACACTCATTTGGAAGTTCACAGGGTGTCAGTGTTATACAGATGCTCTGACTTCACACAGGAGAGAGAGAGGGAGAGAGAGAGAGAGACAGAGAGAGAGAGAGAGACAGAGAGAGAGACAGGAAGGGAGGGAGAAATGGAGGGAATGACAGAGAGAGACAGACAGAGAAAGAGAGAGGGAGGGAGAGAGGGAGGGAGAGAGAAGGGGAGGGAGGGAGGAAGGGAAGGAGAGAGAGGAAGAGAGAAACAGGGAGGGAGGAAGGGAAGGAGGAAGGAGGAAAGGAGAGAGAGACAAAGAGACAGGGAGAGAGAGNNAGAGAGAGAGAGAGAGAGAGAGAGAGAGAGCTGTAGTTTAAGTTGTCTGGAAACCAGAATCACAGAATTAGTTTTTTCCCAGCCACAGCCAAGGTGGAGCTCATGGATCGTGGTGCAGTGTGCACAATTCCCTAGCTCAGTGGAACATGCTATGGCTTAGAGACCACAACAGAAGCACAGATGTGGGCACAGAAGCCACCTCCAGGGCCTTGTCTTGTGCCTCTGTGATTAAGTGGTGGCAATGCACTTAACAGGTCAACCACATTAGTCAGGGTGCATGATTTGGTCTTGGAAAAACTGAATTCCCTAGATGTATAGTTAGCAACAGTTTTCTGGGCCAGCTTGGTCTTGGGGCAGAAGGGACTGTCCACAGCACCTCTATACCCGGGGGCAGCGGGTACCGCTGCTTCAAGCTCTGAACTAAAAGGGGCACACTGAGGAAAGCAAGGCTATCTCTCACTTCCCTTTTTCCTAACACTTTATATTCTGTAACCACTGTGCAGCCTCCATGCATCCAAACGTCCTGGGAATGGCGTTTTATCTCGACAGATGTGGCTTACAGGCGTATAAGTGGCACCTACTGGGAATGTAATGGACTGATTTCCTGGGCTCTAAATCTTGACAAAGCGTTTCCTATGTGGATCCAGATGAAGACCACGAAGCATGCAAACACAGACATCTCCATCAGATATACAACAAGAGGCTTGTGCAGAAGGGCTCGTCTATTCAGCCAGCATCTCTTCCCCTCTCTTGAGAATGAAGTCAATAGATCACAATGGTGTGGGTGGCAGGTGGGATCCCCATTAGCCCTGCATTCTAACTAGAGCTTATGGAGAGTAAGATCCTAGGTGTGCAGCATTTGCAATCTTCTGTGCTTTTATAATTATGGCAATATTTCATAAAAAGTAGGCTGTGTGATGCTGCCCCTGTGGAGATGTAGTGCAAGGGGAAAATGTGATTTCCAGACTTACACACACTGGCGTGCAAGGCTGCGTTCTGCCACCACCTTTATGGTACCTGAACCCACAGCGAGAAGCCAGGGTCCCCTCGTCTCTCTTCTCTCCCTGCAAGCCACATGCTTTTTCACTAGCCTTGCAGAACTCAGAAAAAAAATGCACCAAGATGGACATTAGAAGGAGATGTGTCTGCCATGTAAGAAGCTTTGGGCAATGCTACAACACACACTCCCACACATACACATCTGAAGAAAGAAAGCAAATAGGAATAGCCGAATGATAATGAAGGAGACCGGATAAGGGCACTGGCTGTACATCTCCAACATCAGTGTGCAGTCTTGGAATATTGTACCGTGAAGTTGTGGTCTTCAGATGCACTGGACCATATTCATAGCTACCCTAGGACACGTATGCACAAGAGTCTCCCACATTGGTCGATGCCCACATAAAACTTCTCACTCCCAAAAGCTTAGACTTTAGCTTGGGTATCTCCCCCACTTGAAGTTTCTGATGTGGAAATATAGAGGAATGCTTTAGGTATTTGTGTCTCGTAAGTGCTATGACATGAGATGGACGGCAAGGAATGCACAGGCACCTCAAATTAAGTTTCATCCTGTGACTTGGTCTTCATCCTCATCCCACACTTGACCTGTACCAAACCTGAATACCCAACCCTCCCTAGATCTGAGGTAGAACTCGGCTGTACTGGTGGCGCATGTTACAGGGGGTGGGTTCCTCACAACTTTCAAAGCTTTTTGGCAAATTCTGTCCCATAGACATCACCCATTGTGGTGTGAATTTGGAATGTTAACCACAGACTTACAGATATCAACCTAACCACCAAGACTGTGAGGTAGGGGGGTGGGTGTTGCCCTACTGAGAAGTCACCACATCCACAGGGGCAGGAATCAAATCCTGCTGTAGGGCGGAAGTTTGCATGTGGATCTGGAAGTCCTCACCTATGAGGCCTTGGTGGAGACCATGTTCTGGAGCCTGGTCCTAGTGCCTCAGTTTTGCAGATTTGGGACACAGAAGGTAAGCGGGTGGGACTATAATCCCTGGGAGACTGTGTCAATCCCCAGATTGTAATAGCCTTGTTACTTCTTATCTTCATGTAATAGGGCAGGCTTTTCTCCCTAAGGTCTCTGGTCACTTTGAGATGTGTGCACATCATCAACAGAGCTGCAGTGCAGTCAGCCACATCTTGTCACTGCTGGCCATGCTGGACACCAGGGACTCAAGATTCCTGCCCTGAACAGGTGCCACCTATGCACCCTTCTTTCCATTTTGTCCCTTTTGCCCTTGTAGGATTTCTAAGATTCCCAACTTGTAGAATTCCTGATAATAGGTGAGCAAAGACCAGGCTCTATCCCAAAGATCAGGAATAACTCAAGATCAACCCATGTTCATTTTGCCTTTTTATGCCCAGTCATCAGTACAAGGGCTAACACTGAACGTCAGTTCCCTGAATGGTAGAATGCAAATGACTATTTGGAGGGTCAAGTTCATCAACAGCTGTCTGGATTACAAGAATAAAATCATTGCTGTTTCTGCTGGGCTGGAGCCCCTGGGATGGCAGTGCAGGTCTATGCTTAGGAAAGGATCCATGTGGCTTCTGTAGGATCTCTGAAGAAAACACCGAGGACATTGCATGAGGCACAGTCCAGGCAGAAATGACTCCTCCTGCTGATCAGGACAGCACTGTGACTAGGCAGAACTATCCAGAACACAAAGTTTCCATGTATACAGAGGGGGAAAAATTAGTGGAATGTTTGACCATCCCCAAAATTAAGCTCATAAAATATTTTTAAACAAATAGCTATGGTCTTAGCAGTTATTTACTGGACTTTATAGTCCAGTGTTAACCAAAGTCATAAAAACATAATGAGCTTGACTGTGCAGAAGTAACCGTGCTTTCAATGCTGTTTCCCAAAATAGTAATGTGTGGTTTGCATGTATCGTTGGGATTATCTGAATGTCCCAAAACATGTGTTACAAATTGTTTCAGAAATCATGGTTAGCTACACAGAAAAAGAATGGGATACAGTGTGTCTCCTTCCCTCACTCACAATGCTACAGTGGTGACCCCAGCTGAAGGTCCAGCTGATAGAGCTGGCACCAGACAGAAGCCGTAGTGCTCAAAGAGGAAACTTTTCTCACACTCCTAGAGCTTCCTGACGCCTGCTGCAGCCATTTCTGAGACATGCTCCCTTGGAGGAAAGGTTCCTATCCTCCCGAGCTCCCTGTTGAAATGAGGGAAGCGCTAGAAATAACGGCAGTGTATGATGAATCTGACTACAAACCAGAGTCGCAACTGCTTCCCAGCATGCTCCATACATGTGGCTCACCTGGAGTGAGAAGCAGGAAGTAAAGCCGTTGTGTTACTGCAAAACCCAGAGCTATGGGTGGCAGAAGGAGAGATCTGGAATTCAGCAAGGGGCCCCAGACCAGCAGTGCTTAGTTAGTATCCCCATAGAATCCCTCTTACACCGGTCTCCTTCAATTCTTCCTGAAGGAGTCTGGCCACAGAGCTGCCCCAAGCAATCCACACTGAGCTCTGGACCCTGAATAGGCCTTGCAAAGGCTCCTAATGGCCCTCATAGGCTGTAGTGGGAAGGCAATGTGTGATTACAGTAACAGAAACAAAGGCCCAAGTGAAAGCCCTGTATCTGTTGACAGCAACCAGTCCCATGAGGGCAATGAGATTTGACTGTTCATCTGCCGAGTGTGTTAACACGACAGCCTACTCCTAGGTGGGTGGTTCCAGGATGCGTAGGAAAGCTAAGTGAGCAGGAACCTGAGTGAGCCAGCAAGCAGATTCCTCTATGGTTTCTGCTTCTGCTGCAAGTTCCTGCTTGAGTTCCTGCCCTGACTTCCCTTCTGATGTACTGTGTCCAGAAAGTTACAATATGTAACTTTATGCCACAGCTGTCTTGTCTGGGACTGAGCTGGATCCCCATCTATGAATCATGGGTCTCTGCAAAGCTCCTGGATGTCTGAATATAGCACTCACAGGCCCCCAGTCTTCTGGGACACCCTGGTCCCTGCTTCTTCTCAGTGTGTGGAACAGAGACCTCATTAGGATGCAGAGAGATCAGGTTTCATCTCATGTGACCCTTGTCTTTTGCCAAAGGGGAAGGGAAAACAGAGGGTTTATCCTTTCTCCTCCCAGTCACAGCCTAGTTGAGATAAGGATGGATAGACCTGGGAGGAGCCTAATGCTGAGTTCTACTTCTTTTGTTACTAAGGGAAAATTAAAAGGAAAAGGAGACAGGCTGGGAAGTAGGGGAATTTAAGACCAACGTTAAGACTGGACAACATTAAAGCAGCCTCACAAAACAGCAAGGAGACCTTGGTGAACAGGGAAGGGTCATCCTTTGGATGCTGCATAGTTGGTCTTAGAGTTTCCACCCTTCCAGGGGAAGAAGCTCCTGTGGGTCCCTCTGGAGTACACCCCTGTCTAAAGTTCTGGAAACTGCCAGGATTCAGAAGGCATCTCCTAAAAAAGACCCAAGACTAAAGACTCCCTTCTGGGTTCCCACAGCAATCAGCTGCTTCCTGGGGGCCAAGACCAGGTCACATCGCCTGCTTCAGACCTAATGGCCTCCTGATGAGTGGGGTGATTTACAGGTGAGTGATTGATAGCTCTGTGGACAAATGAGGAAGCGATCTGATGGCTGCTGAAAACACACAGAGTCACTCTAGGACAGCATCCATGGATGCGGAGGACATTCACACCTTCTCCTGGGGAGACAGACAAGACAAAGGAAGTACTCCTGTTTCTTCCAGGCCCCTTCCTGTGCCCCAAACACCCTGGGGCTTACCATCGAGAATATGTGCAAACGAAAATCAAAAATGACTCAAATTCTTTCAAGAGGTATCCAGAGGTATACTTAAGAATCCAAGGAAGTTTGGTGGGAAGATGGGAGAGCGCCTCTAAGCCTTTGTTTCTGGGTGGTTGGGCAGCTCCTCTCCTGGGAATGACTGTGGGTTGATCTGCGCTGGACTAACATCAGCCTCTAAGGTTGCTGTTGGTTTCCAAGCTGTATTCAGAAAAGTTTTTTCTTCTGAGTGACTTCCACCCACAGAGGACTCAGTTTCCCTGATGGAGCCCCCGGCATTGAGGTGCTGTCTGGAGGGGTCCTGATGCCTTCTAGCCTATCTATCTGAGTCATTCCTGGACATCTTTTCCCTTTGCTTTATGTGTGGAGTGGGGCTCTGGCTTGCATCCCGAGATTAGTTGGGCATCTGAAGGCTGACCAGGAAGGTAGATGGGTGGACTATTGCAAGCAGTGTGGGAAGACTGTCCCGGGCCTCAGCCTCTGCTTACCTCAGAGAAGGACTCATGGTCCTTGAAGAGGGAGGGGCATGAGTAGCCATTTTTGTAGAATATTGGGGGATGGGACTTATGGATGTGCACATGGATGTCCCTGTTTGGTACAGAATAACCTATTTTTCACATAGGCATATAAGAGAACACCCAGTGGGTTCAGAGATCAATCCAGTGGCATGTTAAGATAAAAGCCGGAATACAGCAGCCTTGGGCTCTAATCGACCCTTGGTAGAACCCAAGAATTTCACACATTTGAGGTTTGGAGGTCATGCGCAAAAAGAAGAAAGCCACCAACTTCACAGATGGATATTCATCCTGGGTCCTCAAACTGGGCATCAGAGGGTGTTAACATAAGGTCCTCAACTTCAGCAACAAAACACCATTGTGGGAGGGAAGTTGAATATTAGTGAAAGTATCATCTTGGAGGTCCCAGTAGATGCTTGGGTACCTTCAAGAGTACCCAGCACTTTCTCCAAAGGGAAAGGAAATTCAAAGCCCTATATAGAAAGGAAAACCATGACCAGGACTGCTGAGGAAAACGGGCCCCCTGGGATTCAATGTCCTGCCTCCAGTGTGACTCCCCAGTCCTATCTACGCATGGCCTAACTCTACAGAGAAGCTTGAATGCAGTGCAGACAGGATGCTTTCTCTGGGCCGACTCCAATTTGTCTCAAATCAGCTGAGTACACCAGAGACTCGTGAATATGTCCTGATGACAGGATCACCTTCCAACCCCTACACTCTTCCTTCCATAGGGTTCTGAGCCCAATGACATGGAAAATTCCAAGTGATAGAAACTCCTGTTTCTGCAACAAACTAATACCCTGGACTTAGAGAATGTCACTACATTTATGGGGATGCCTACATATTTATACAAAGCAAACTGAATATTAAACTCATTTCCTTTGGGTCCTCAGTGTCCAGTTCTGCACAGCACCCTTTCCAGCAAGAGTTTCCTCTTCCTTCACTCCCAGGCTGCCCTTTACCATGAGATGAGCCCCTAGGACCTGCGGGCTCAGACTGTCTCTGAAGTGGACACTCCAGAATCAGAACGGAAATGCTCAGCATTTCAGGTGACTGACTCTCCACCCATCTCTTCTGCATTGTCATATTTTGATCTTCGTTGGCTGCTGCTAATGATGGACAGCCAGGTGCAGAGAGAAGCATGGCTGGGAGGAGGAAGACGGTGATCCTGATTCTTCCTTTGTGCTGAGAGCCCTGCTGTACATCCTGGCTCCTTGTTCACTGACGTTTCTCCATTCAGTAGAACCAAGAAGGAATCCACATTGTCTGCCAGCCTGTATCTTTAAAACTTAATCTCCACAATAGGGTCGAGAAAGTATGAGAGACCCACCAGGGAAACGGGTGGGGAGTTTACATTCAAACATGATGTAGGAGGGTCATCTGTCTATGTGTTACTTTCATTGATTAATAAA
>LOEQ01013939.1:20958-34037 GCA_001685075.1 Bramus lutescens | reverse complement strand
TAACCTGGCTCATTGCCCACTGGATCTAGTATCCACAGCTCAGGCATCCGTATTTTCTTAGCTTTGCCAAATCGTGGAGCCCGGACATCCGTCTGTGAACCTTCACCTCCGAACCTCAAAGCCAGAATGCTTGCTCACAAGAAGGAAAATTTCTCTTAATTTTCAAGGAAAAAGGATTCCATTTCTTCCTGTGGTGTATTTGTGCGGAGCAAACATGCCATGGTCCGTGTGTGGGGAAGCCGGGGGACACCTTGAGATAATTAATTATCTAACTTTTGCTCATGCTGGAAAATCAAGGGAAGTTTGTGATCCTCTCTGGTTCAGGGGGCAGCATTCTCTTTCCTTCCTCAACACTTACTGCTTTCCTTCGGCTCCAGCTAAATTCAGCTACTTGGGCTTAAGTCTTAATGGAAAAAAAAATCCCTGCCTCTCTCATTGGTAATGGGTGGCCAGTCTCACTTGTCCAGTTGCCATGCTGTGAGCTCACACTGCCCAGTATCGCCTAGGATTAGAACAAACTTCAAGCACGTTCATAGCGTTTCTCAGAGGGTGTCCAGCAGGATTGCGCAGCAATTCCCTACATTGGTGGCCTGCTGAATAAAACACACCTTTTGCGGGTCCCACTTCCTTGTCATACTTGTGATTTATCTAGGTAAATAAGTCATGTGTGCCGCACGCACTTGCCTCTGATGCCTGGCTGTTGTTCAGTTCTGCCTTCTGAGGTTTTCTTAAGTGCTCTGTCATCACAAGGGCATCCCAAATTCCACTCCGTGGTGGGACTCTTGGTATTACATCAGAGATGTTACTTCAGACGGAGCTACTTAGCGAATTGACACTGTCCCGTTAGCCTTTTCTGAGAATTGATGCAGTAGCATTTTAGACAAAAGCAGAATTTTTTTCTGCAATACAGGATTCTTCTTGCAGTCCCCTCCAAGAATGCTTTTTTTTTTAACCAAGAGACTCAAATATTAGCTTTTCATATCTAACTGCACCCTCCACAGCTTGTCGTCCATCTCTCCCTGATTCAAATGCTGTGCTGAAGTCTCGTCTATGTGATTCCATCCTGTCTCTGAGAGTCAGAATTGATGAGGCCCAGGGACGGCGGTGATACCAGGTGTCCCCAGCAATGCTGTCTGTGGACTGACAGCTTTGGTGTTATTCACATTCCCCCAACCACTGTTTCCTGGCAGTGTCGATTATAGAAATCAGATTAGACACTCATCCAAGACAGGTTTTCCCCACTGCATTTCAAGTCCGTTTATTTTGCCATCACAGAGACGTGACTGCAAGAGAGGGAAGGATGATAAGCTATCCAGCTGTCCTTTTGGAATGTGCAGGATTCCAGCCGGGGAGAACTAATATTACCATAGGGCTGTTCCCTTAGGCAGGCTCTCTATGGCTAAGCCATACCCAGGCCCAGGTTGTTTTCTTAGATCATTAAACCCTCGGGGTGATACTAAAATTAGGATTTGCTTACCCAGTGCTCACTGTACAAACCCTAGGAAGGGGGTGCGATATCCAAGATTTCATTATTATTCTTTGGCCGGGACAATGCCACCAGTTCCAATCAGTCTTCCTCACATAATGTAAGCGGTGAATGTTTAGTTTCCAATCTTGAGGCTCAGCTTGTCCTGGGTTCACAACAATGCCGTGTGGTCATTCTTCCACTTGCAGTGTGTTTGTTGGGCAGGTTTCTCAGATGCGAGATTGTGCACAGAACAGTTCTCACGGGAGTCAGAAGTTTCTCTTTCCTTCCCCAGTGTTGTCCCAAGTTGCTCTCTCTTCTGCTCTGTGGTTCCCTTTTCTCTCTCATGTCTCATTTATGATCCATTTCTCATGCAGGAAGGAAGGTACCATATGGAGGGACGCTTGAAGTATTTTTTCTTTTTGGTTTTCTGAGACAGGATTTTTCTGTAACTTTGGTGTTTGTCCTGGAACTAGCTCTTGTAGACCAGGCAGGTCTCGAACTCACAGAGCTCCGCCTGCCTCTGCCTCCCGAATGCTGGAATTAAAGGTATGTGCTACCACCACCCGACGAAGCATCTTCTATGTATTTTGAATGAGCGTGCTTCAAGCATCCAGTACAGTGGCATCTAGAATGTACTAAGAGTTCAGTAAATGCCTGCTGACTAAATCAATCACATGCCTGCACTGGCATGCTGCGATAGGCACTGACACGTGTGTAACTGCACTCTTCATGTGTGTGTACCGTTCATGTCCACCTGTTTCTTAGAAGCTGTGGTGGTGCAGCTGCATTTACCAACACAAACTGAGATGGTTACATTTAAATTTAGAAATATGAAGTTCATATGTGTATGCAATCAGATGTGACAAGCCTAAATTGTCTACGGTCGGCTATGCCACAAAACAAAAGCGTGCAATTGCTATCAGTAAAGGAAGCAGGGGTTAGTCCCGATTCTGTCACTAAAACCCTGTGGTTGCTTATGCTTCAGGGACCATCTTTTCCTCTTTTGTAAAGCAAGGCCATGGTCTATATTGTCTTCCATTGAATTATCAATGACTCTATGATTTTTAAAGAACAATGGGCAATTTTAAAAACTTCCTCTTCATAACTGGGTAGTGGTGGCACACGCCTTTAATTCCAGCACTAGGGAGGCAGAGGCAGGAGGATCTCTGTGAGTTCCAGGTTAGCCTGGTCTACAAGAGCTAGTTCCAGGACAGGCTCCAAAGCTACAGAGAAATCCTGTTTCGAAAAAAAAATTCCTCTTCATAACAATTTCCAGTCAGTCTTCCCTAAACAAAAGATGTTTTGACCTCACAGCGTCCAGGGCTGTTCCGGTTTATTCTGCTTGCAGCACAGACTTTCAAATCACCAGCCTTAGGAAAGGTGATTCCTACTCCCGCACTGTTTGCTGGTTATACTGAAAAGCTGATTGTCTTGAAAAGGTAGAGAAGGGCAGAAATTGAGATCCCCAAATCATTTCTTAAAGAAGAGAGGAATTAATTTGTGTTGTGGAGTTAGAAAACACCTAGAGACTGCTAGACTCTATCCAAGTGTAATTAGTGAATTTTTATTTAAGCTGTCTTCAGTCCCAAGGTGGTTTCTGGCACTAAGATCCCACTTAACAGGGAGGAGGGATTTAAAGGCAAAGGCCACACAGTTGCTTTTGGGATGGGAGCTTTCCCAGGTGTGAGAGAGCATCCTTGTCTTTCTGGTGTTGTCCTAAGAGTCTCAGGTTGTTCACATGACAAGCTCTGATTTTTTTTTGTTGTTGTTGTTGGGCAAGCCTTTACTCAATCCATTTTGACTTAACCTGAATCTACTTCCTGTTTTCCAGCTCCCTAGGCTGCCCCAGACACTCACGAGGGGTTTCCAGATAGGATCTTCTCTGAGGTATGAGGTTTGTCTCCGTAAGCAATCTTTACCTTCCTTCCTCTCCCACAAGATTTTAAAATATTAGCTGATGGTATTGATTTGTCCTTCCACTGACACCTTGCAAGATCCTTTGTTACCTTCTCAGTGGAAATCTGCTTCAAGGGATCAGCAGGAGCTAGTGGGTTTCATCAGCCAATGAGAGATCACCAGCCAGGCTGAAAAGATTTACAGACCCCTTTAGGTGATGTTTATTGCAGTCCTTCCAGAGAGCTATGACCAGAATTTCATGACAAAGCCATTTAAAGTAGTATTTTTTAAATTATCATGTGTATATACATACACATATAATATATATGAATTCATTTAATCATTCAAACAACTTTATAAAATATGTATTGCTATCTACTTTTTACTTATCTAAAAGTTAAATGGATAGGATTAAGTAACCTACCCAAAGTCATTTTGGGTTCTAACTCAGTTTTAACTCACATTCGTAATAAAAAATTTAGTCACTGTACATGGGCAAACAAATAATTTTTTTAAAACTGGAAATACTTAGATTTGAAGTTTAAGTGAATTTGTCACACACAAATATTCAAAAGTATCATCTTGGATAATAACTATAACTATAAACTATTTTCCGTGTGGCTTTGCTGAGTTCAGAGAGACTGTGTATCAGCAACAAATCTACCCTGAACCTCCCAGAAACATTGCAAAGTCTTTCTTCTTGCACATATGAAGTTGGGCGCAGATTGCCTGATCGAAGTACCCAACTACTCCTAAGGTGGCTGAGCAGATAAAGGAGGGAAGCTCTCACTGTATGGACAGCGATATCAACCTGTTATCCAGTCGGAGGAAGCACAGAGCACTCCAGAGAATTAGCTCACTCATTTATTATGATATTCATAGTTGAAAGCTAAGAGACCCTGGGCAATTTCATCTGAGGAATCTAAGTCTCTTGCTGATTTATATAAATCCTTCTATCTGAAAACTATATGGAATTAATAACATCTCCTAGGTCAACCTGGTGGACTAGGGTTTAGGCTTCTGCACTCTTAAGCGGTAATTCAGATAACTGACAACACAGGAAGAGACAAAGAACCATGGCATCTTCATACCCTTTTCCTGTCGTAAGGTAGAGTCTCTCTTGTGTAGCCCTGGCTGGCCAGGAACTCACTCTGTAGACCAGGCTGGCCTTGAACTCACAGAGATCTGCCTGCCTCTGCCTCCCAAGTGCAGGGATTAAAGGCAAGTGCTACCACACTCTTAATATCTTGCTTTGCGTCACGCTACTTGCTACTACTTATTGTCTCTAGACCATAGAGAATAAAATGTGTATTGTTGTGAGCCTTTCTTTGTTCCACCAGCCAGCTCCCAAATAACCACATGGAGACTTCTTATTAATTATGAAAACTCAGCTGATAGCTTAGGCTTGTTCCTAACTAGTTCTTATAACTTAAATTAACTCATTTTTATGAATTTACTTTCTGCCTTGTGGTTTTATTACCTTTACTCTGTACTTCCCATACTGCTTTCCTGCTTCCTCCTTGTCTGACTGACAACTCGACCTTCTTCTTCCCAGCATCCTCTCTGCCCCCCCAAATCCTGTCTAGCTATTGTTTGTTCAGCTTTTTAGTAAACCAGTCAGAGTCACATATTAGTGTACAAAGAGATTATTCCACAATAGTTTGCCTCTGACTTCTTAGGACTTTCCATGAAGAAACAAGAGCTGTGATTAAGAATTTCACTATTGCCAGGTATATTTAGTAGTACACTTTGATCTGGAAGACGGGAGAAAGCAGGTTAAAGCCACAGGACTTGCTGAAGGATGAGCCTTTCTTGATTTAACAGTGCTGCTGTGATGGAGTGATTTTCATGATTCTGCCTTTAGAAATAATTCAAGGAAAGAAACTTCATCACTGTCAAGCCAAAACACTGAAACTAGAAACATTTGATTATTATTTAATATTGTTTTGGGTAGTAAATAAAGCCGATGCTGTAAATCTCTCTAAATCATTTATCTCCTAGAGTTTTAAGCCCTTTATCAACTGCCTTGCACCAGGGTCTGGCAAAGATAAAGACTGAATAAGTGAAGGGTAGCAGGGATTCCCAGGCATTGGCTGCTCAGCCTTTGTGGTGGGAAGGAGAGCAACGGTGTTCACACAGGAGCCCTCTCGGGATCAAGTTCCCTGGGCACTGCCCTTGCTCTCAGAGGCATCCACCACTCTCTGTTCTTTACCTTGGCTGTAGGTTATATGAAGAAAACCGCGCCTTCCAACTTCGCCTGTGACTCCAGACACAGCTTCGGGTTCAAGCTCAGCATCTCTAAATGCTGGAATTCTTCCAAAGAGATGTATAGTATGACCTCAGACTGTGCCCTGGTCTCCCACACAGCGGTCCCTAGTTTCTTGATCTATAGCTTTTCTGCACCAGTTTCTGCATCCCGAAGTTTTGGAGATGACGATTTTGAGAACACATTTTCTTATTATCTGTTCCTCATAATTGTTCTCATTTGGTAAGCTGGATAGACCCCAAAACAACTTTCTGTTCCGTGAAGCATCTCAGGGTACATACTATTTTCAGGAAAATAGATGATATGTGCATCCCCATGCACTTAAATGAGCTTGCTATCTTTATTTCAAGGCTGTTCTCTTGGGCTATTGAATATTAAATCATCTTTTCTAGTTATTACATCATAGCCACTCCCACCCCCTGCAAACCCTCTTCTAGAATTAGCCAAAGAGTCTCTCTTGTTTTCTCCTGGACCTTCCAGTCAGGCTTACACCCAGGAGACGGTGTCCTGACTTGTCAGATGTGTTCATAGGTAAACCCTGTTCCCTCCCCCTCCCTCCCCCTCTTTCTTTGTGAGTGTGTTTCCCAGGCTTTCTCTTGAGTCAGTATTAGCCTGTGTCCATAGAACCTCTTGAAAAAATTAAACATTATAAGGAGCCAGGGAGATTAGAATCAGGTTATATATCAGAAAGGGAAGAGAGAGAGATCTTTGGTAGTGGGAATCTGAGTAAATGTCATTCTCTGGAGATGAATGTTAGAAAGAACTGAGTAGACATCTTCCTCTTGTTTAGTAAAGCTGAACAACAACTTTCATTCCCTCCCAGGATGGGAGTATTAGAAGAGCTGGTGATGGGATGTCTAAGGGGTTTAGCTAAAAAAAGTCATACATGTAGCATAGCTAAGGTTGACACATACAACATACAAACAACAAACTAGTGAGACCCCATGGAAAAGTCTCACACTGCAGAACTAGTTTATATAGCGAGACCACATAGTCAGTGAGAGGCCCACCCCAAAGTAAGTTAGTGTTATATATATACACTAGGGTGACCGTGTGCGGACAGGTCCCTGAGCACAAGCCGCCATGCTTGTTGGCGCGTTCGAGGTCCCTGGCTGTCCTGCATCTCATGCAGTTACCAAGCCAGAGAGTTAGCTGTGGCTAGCCGGTTGGAGGCATGCTGCTGTGATGCTTTGGACTGTTCCCGTGGCTGCAGCACAGNCAGGCAGCATCCGCTGCAGCCTTTTCTTCAACATCTCTCTTGATTTTTACATCTTTTCTTCGGACCCGGTTCTTCCCTCCTGTTATTTTCTCAGATGCAGAAATCAACCTAGTGAACAGGAAACGTTTCACTTCCTCTTTCCCATTTTTGTCCTCCTAAAGCTGAGATTTTTTTGGTTTACCAACCGAGGATTCTTTCTTATGCCACAGGGAAATTATTTAACTGACTCAGTCATATTTTGCCATACATGGCAACATAAGTTGTCCTGGGTGTATTTTTGGATACTGGATTAGTCTTAGAATGCGAGGTCTGTGCTGTGGGAAAGAATATGACCTTACTAAGATGTGAACTCTGCTTTATGTCGTTATGGTTACTATTTGATCGTCCCAACTTGCATACTTGGAATCCAAGAGGGGGGAATCAAAACAGCATCTCTATTAGGCAGATGCTAAAATACATAAAATACATTGTTCTTTATATGAACAGATAGATATGCGCCATGTATGGACTGGAGGGCAAAAATGTTTATAGGATAAAAAAGAGCAAAGACGTATTTTGGCAGAAAACAGAAATTTACTCTGGTCTTTACAGTTTGTCATTGAAGGAATATAGGCTGTAGAACTTGGTGGAGATAAAAACATGATGATAAATGTGGCAATCCCAAGAGGTCAGGAAGCAGGCCATATGAAATAAATTTTACCTGTGCCTTCACAGCAGTCAAAGCTTGTTCTGTAGTATCTGGTATTGCTTTGCTACTGAGTTGCTATCTACACTGGCATCCTGTTTCTTTAATGTTGTTTATTAAAAGGATCTTGCTTGAAGTTGGGTAAAAATAAGTTTTATTAAAAACTAAAAATCCGACTCTCAATATTCCAACCATCTAAAGCACAAATTCATCCCACAAACATTCACCCAGCATCTTAGCTTCTGAGGGTATGATGCTGGGGACCAAAGACAGGTGTCCTTATTCTAGCAAAATGACTTTTAGTGATTAAAGTGATAATATTAAAATCCAACAGTGAGTTACGTGTAAAGAACCATTCAAATCCACCCTCACGTGGGCGGGCCTCTGGCAGTCTTTGTCTGGCATTTTTATCTTTCGCACAGATCCCACCTGTTAGTGGATAGGTTTGCCTTCATAACGAACGGTATATTGTGATGTATCTTAAGGTCTAGGTATTTTTTTTTTTCGATCTTAGCAAGCAGGAAGATATCCTAAAAGGAAAAAAATGAGAAGATTTTGTGCTTCAGAATTATAGAATGCTTCAAAGATTATAGAAATTTTCGATAGTGATGGATCAGTTGACTGGAGTGGCTGCATTGTGCCTCGTGATTTGATTGTGCTCTTAGCAGGCACCCGTGCACAGCAGGTAGGTGAGACGGTCTCAGTATGGAGGGCCTTGATTTCTTTACAGGGAAAGAGTTTAGCACTTAGCACGTGCTGTGGGATGAGCTAGGGTTTCCTTTCATTCAAGAAGCAGAAGTGCTGGTCAGTCCCCTTCCCCTCCTCCCCAAGCAATGCCTGATCCAGGAGCAGGTCCAGGGTGTAGGGGTCAGCGTAGCAAAAGGTGTGTTGTTTCTGTGATCCTGGACAACTTTCTCCTTTCATTCTTCATCCGCTTCAGATTGAAGTGGGCTTTTAAAAATATCCCACTAACCCTGGTCTGTTTTAGATATTTGGTTCAGTAATAAAACATTGGAATTTGGGAGTTTTGAAACAAATCAATGTTCAGGTTGCACAAATATTTTGAAATAAATCTATATGCTCAACATACTCAACACATCTCAGGATTCCATTTTGGTGCAAGGTACAGTTACTATAGGACTGTGTGTGTGTGTGTGTGTATGTATGTACATGCATGCTGTATGAATGTGCACACATATGTTTGCATGCATTTGGAGGCCAGAATTCAATTTTGCGTGCCTTTCCCAGTCATTTTACACTTACTATTTTTAGGCAGGATTGTTCACTGAACCCAGAGCGCATTGATTTGGACTGGACTGGCTGGCCAGCAAACCCAAGGGCTCTTACTGTCCCTGTTCCCTCAGCTCTAGTATCACTTTCATGTCCTTTCCAACCTTGATTTTTGCCTAAGTGCTTAGTATTCAAACTCAGATCTCCATGCTTGTATAGCAAGAACGGCTTTCCCCTGAACCATCTCTGAGTCCCTCCACCCCATGTGGAGATCAACCAGACTAACTAGATAGCAGGACCCAGATCCTCTCGTCCCCCCCAGCATTGGGACTCTAAGGACATAACCCCCCAAAAGCTTCTTGTGTGAGTGCTGAGAGTAAATGCAGGTCTCTATGCTTGCCCAGCAAGCACTTTACTGACTGAGCCATATCCCTAGCTCCCTATTGGATGTCTGCTTATTTTAAACAGGAAGTTGTTTTAAGCACAATTGCTGTGCAGCTGAATAGGTAGTTGCATAAAGTACTTTACTATGCTTGTGGCTTTTGTGCCACTAATTCAAGCAGAGCACAGCAAAGACAGCTTTTCCCTCCATGATGTCCAGAGCCTCAGACACTAAGACTTGGAGATTTGAAGACTGAAGGTGCTTTGGGATGGAGTAATCTGGATTTTTTCATTCACATATCTGACAGTTGTTGAGGCTGTTGCTAATCTCTTAATTGGACTTTAGGCTATAAGGCCTCTATGTGGTGATATCTCTATATGTCTCTTCCTAAGGGGTAGTTGGGACTTCCTTACAGTACACAAGCTGGATTCTGAGACTGGGTGCATCACGAGCTCAAAGTGGGATATATGCTATTTCTATAGCCTAGCTTGGAGGCCACATGGTATCTTCTTTGGCATACTGCATCAATCAAGGTCATTGCAAAGATCTGATCAGGTTTATGGACTGTCAAGGTCATTTGTGAAAATCGTGTTCTGGAGGGGGGATTCTATCATGGCAGCAGAGGTATGGCAACAGGTGACCAGAGCAGGAAGCTGAGAGATCACACCCCAACTTCACAAAGAAAGTAAAAAGCAAACTGGAAGTGAGGTGAAGCTGCAAACTCTCAAAGCCTGTCCCAGCTCCATGTCCTAAATGTTTCTTAGCCTTTCCTAATGGTGTCACCAGCTGGGGAACAGCTATTCAAATACATGAGCTTATGGGTGCCATTCAAACTACCGCAGAAGCCACCTACTTACTTAACTGGAAACTACCTAAAAATTAAAAAAGAACTTAATTAGAAGTCATAAATGGTTAAAAGACTAGCAGAATATTTTTTTATTGATGTGAGGAAAATGCTTAACATTTCTACACCCAGATGAATTATGTCTCATGGCACTAAGAAAACTTGCAAGCTGCATCACTGAGGCGCTTCACCAGTGTTGAAATATGGCAAGAGGAGACACTGAAAACTGAGAAATTAAAACATATCCTTGTTTCTAAAGTACAAAGAATATGGATTATGGAATTAGTTATTATAAAGGTATGCATGCCACTGTTGTGCCCTTAGGTTTACCAGGCCATGCTGGTCGTTCTTGTGGCTTATAGCCATCATACCTAGGAGAGAATGTGGGCTGCTTCCCTCCATCAGAAGGTAGGCCTGCGTCACAAGGGAAATCAGACCTGGTACCAGACACCTAGCCAGATAGCCAGGGCTACAGAAGGCAAGAGAAAGGCTAGAGAAGGTGTAGGTTCTTCGAGGAAAACCTACAACCTTAATGACCATAATCAAACTTATTCCTAACAACATTCTAAATATTTATCCTTAGATCTACAGATAAGGATAATATCATCCCTCATCAAAGCAACTTCTCTTTGTGACAGAAACCGTTACAGAAAACCACGACTGATCAAAAGTCAGAGAATAAGAGATTACGCCGTCCAGTCCCAATGGATACATCTCCAACACAACTTCTGCACCTGAGGCTGAAGGACCATTGTAGAGGAGTGGGCAGAAAGGCTGTAAAGGCCAGAGGAGTAGTTTTGAGGCTGTGTCTCCTGCAAACAGAGCAACAGCTGCGATGAAACTGTTTCAACAACATGGCTACCTAAACAAGATCTGAACAAGAACAATTTCCATAGACCAGCTAGTAAGGAAGAAGGAGCACTCAGGAAGCTTCAACCGTAGACAAAGAACTACAGATAACCAAGGAATACTAAGAGAGGGAGAAATAGTCTTCCCCAGGGAAGAGCACACCACTATGGTTATCCAATGTCAAGTGGTCAGCCCTGAAATCATGTGTATATAAGTAACACCGTACAAGCTGAGCAGATTGTATTTATATACTTAGGAATCTACAGATATTCAATATATCCACAATTAAAGAAAATGTGGCATAAACTTGAGAGAATAAGGAGGGACTGAAGGGAGGATAGGGAATAGGAAAATGATATAATGATATTATAACTTAAAAATTCATATGAAAAGATTGGCTTTATAAATGGCAAGCCAAAAAAGATTCCAAAGTTTAATAGATTAAGGCATTCATTTAAAAAGTTTGGTTACAATGACATATTACTATGTTAGAATTGTCTTACCTCTTCCTCATCTTGTGTTTCTGTGGCAGACAGTGCTAAGTTGGATGGCTATGTCTGGTCAGTACCTGGAATCCTTGTTAAAACTGGGCTTTAAAAATTCACTACCAATTACTTTTTTATTTTTGAAATGAACAAAACCTATTTCTTTTTTTATAACAAAAATAAGCTTTTCTGTTCTCAAAACAATTTCAATCATAAACACATCATGTCACACCAAGCCTGTCATTATCTCTGTAAAAGTTGATAGGGCAAGATACTCTGCAGAGTATACGTGAATAAAATCTGGCGGGGATTAAGGACTTTGTCACATTCTTGATTTTGAGCTAGGGAACGATACGAGATGACTGGTTGAATAGCAGCGAAAGAGATGGTCAGCCTCCGGCCTGACAATGCAGGATGATTTCAACTTGGTTGGAACATCCCGGTGTGTTGAGCACTTCGTTAGGATCAAACTCTGGAAGTAATAAGGATACCAATCATATCTCTACATGACATGGAATTGGCAGAGAGCAGACAGGTTGCCATGACAAGCCGTTCAAAAATATCTTTATATATTCTGTTCAGCAAGACGAAATTCAATGCTGTAGTACTTCTTTGACAAAAGCGGCGCAGAACATATGGGCCTGACTTCACAACGGCAGATGCAAATGAGACGCCTGCATTTTAATTAATATTGAAATCACACCAACCGCTTGATATGATCTACAAAAGAAAAGAAAGAGGAAGTTGTACCTTTAGCATTTGTAAAAGTTCTTCCTAGAATAAGGAAGGTGTTAGTTTCTGACCTAGTGTTCTTCTGCTCAGACCACAACTGAGCTGCATCATGCCATTGTGTACACTACAGTTAAAAAGAAAATTTAAAAAAATTAGCATTATCCAAGATTTGTATTCCCCGGGGAAGGGGAAATAGTACTTCATTAAAATGTAAGTCATTAGTTGTACAAAACACTGGGTTAAGAGCTTTATATAACGAATTAATTATTACACTAATGCTGTAAGTTATGTATTTTATGGCCATTTATATGTGAGGATACTGAATCACAGTGTTGAGGTATTTCTTTTGCAAGGATATATTGCTGTAGAATGGAAGAACCAGGGTTCTAACATAATTTAATTTGTCCCGAAGTGCACTTTCCCTCTCCCTCTCCCCTGCTTCATGATTGCATATGACCCAAAGCCCTTAGTCTTTGTATGCATGTGTGTGTGTGTGTATATGCATGCATGCATGCATGCATGTGTGCACACAGGTGTGCATCATAGAAGCCAGAGGTCAATTTCAGCTCTAGTTCCTTAAGAGCTGTCTACCTTGTTTTTGGAGACAAGGTCTTTCAAGGGCTGGAAGCAGGTGAAGTAGGCTAGGTGGGATGGCCAGCGAGCCTCAGAGTTCGGTTTTTGCCTCCTTCACCAGTGTTGGGATTATAAGCATGAGCCACCACACCTAGCTCTTATGTGGGTTCTGGGACTCAATCAAACTCAGGCTCTTGTGCTTACACGGCAGGCACTTTACCAACTGGGATCTTTCACCAGCCTCTAAAGCTCTTATTCTCATTTTAATTTAAAGTTTTGAGAAGTTCATAGATAAGTACCCTGTATTTATATCATTTCTATCTCTTCCTCTTCTCCCTCCAACTTGTCCTGCACCCCTTTACCCAATCTCCCTTCTAGTTCATTATCTTTTTGTCTGTATTATTATTGTTTTACACACACACACACACACACACACACACACACACACAC
>LOEQ01013939.1:0-13689 GCA_001685075.1 Bramus lutescens | reverse complement strand
CAGCAGCAGCAGCAGGAGCAAGGCCTGCGCCCCAGGCAACTGCAAGCAGTGTTCTCCAGATGTGCCTGATAGATCTTGCAGGATTCTCCTTTCCTTTTCTAATAGTCTCCCGAATCTTAATAGTAATAATAAAAAGGAGAACCAGTCTTTTTCCTATTTTTTATGAAGAATCTGTGTAACTCTGAAATAGGATAGCCGTGCATATTGAAAATTTCAGAGTGGTCCTAACTTGTGAAATGAATCCTAAGAGGGTTGCACTGCCTCTGCAGGTATTCAGTATTGTGTGACTTTGTCTGGGCTTTCCCTGGCTCGTATATAACTCTTCTGATGCACAGGTTAGAGAAAGTTCCAAGTTAAGCATTATGATAGGTCAGGTGATCATAGTACTTGGGTCCTGAGGACAGGATGAATAGAGTTGGCATGAATACATAGGGAGAAAGTGTAAATAAAAGCCCAGACCTGCAGACTCACCAGTCAGGTTCTCATTGTCTGCTTCCATCTGCTGGTAGCATTGAAAGACGTTCTGTGAAGAACTACTATCCTGTAGGCAGTGCAAGGAAGAAATTAGAGCTAAGAGGGGATTATGGGTAAGGGAATGATTCTAATTAATACTCTCAGACCAACAAAGGGTTAGGGGAAAATAATAATAATGTATACTGCATGAGACAGCATTGCCACCTGAAGATTAATAACATGCTACTGTCTCCTTCACAGGAAACTCACTCTCTTCCCTCCATCATCCTTCCCTTCTCTTCCTTCTCAACCTTGGGTATCAAGTCCAGGGCCCTGCACATGTAGGCAAGCACTTTATCACTGAGTTGTGTTTTAAACACTAATTTTCTTTTTAGATCCCAAATCAAGGCTGGAGAATCAGCTTAGCAGGAGAAAGTGCTTGCTACACAAGACTAATTTGATTCTGAGTTTGATCTCCAGAATCCACAGTGGAAAGAGAGAACCAACTCCTGAAAGTTGTCCTCTGACTCCTCATACACAATCATGGCTGTGTACAGCAACACACACATCACCTCCTCACCCTCCTTACACACTGACAATGAGTAAAACCCATTGAAAAATCCCAGACCACAACTGTGATCAATGGCATAATAATTTTTATAATGTGCATATCTTCATTGAGATTCACTCAAAAGCAACACTGAGACTAAACAGTTGGGTGTAAGTGATCTACCTGAGCAGGACTGGTTCCCACCCCTGACTGGGGCTGTCTAACTCTAGGGAGCATCCCAGAGCAGAGTAGCACACAGGATCTATAGTTTTCAAGAACTGAAATAATCTAAACCTGGTGTAGGAGGTCCTTCTGTCTTTGTGTTGCTTTCATTGGTTAATAAAGAAACTGCTTGGGGCCTGTTGATAGGGCAGAACTTAGGTAGGTGGGGGAGATTAAATGGAATGCTGGGAGGAAGAAGGGAGAGTTGGAGAGACACCATGGATCCGCCACCAGAGACACATGTGGGAAATTTTACCCGGTAAACCATTGCTATGTGGCTATACACAGATTAATAGAAATGGGTTAAATTAAGATGTAAGAATTAGCCAATAAGAAACTAGAACCAATGGGCCAAACAGTGATTTAATTAATATAGTTTCTGTGTAGTTAATTTCAGGGCTAAACTAGCCAGGCAGCTGGGATGAACAAGTGGCCATCATGCAACATAAAACATTTTAAAATGTTTAAGTTATATACCTGTTCCTAAAGATGATTTATAAACACCAGTATATGAGTCTATACTAACGTCATGTTAGCAGTATTGACTGTAGAAATCATATGTGTTCCCTGCAGACGTGCATTCTAGTTCTTCCTGCAGGCATACATATGTGTCCAGCCCTGTTAGAGTGAACCGAATGAATTGATCTCACAACCATTGTGGCTCCATGCTATTGTTTGACAAAAGGGTATCAGGTTTCACTTTCGTGTGGGGGCAACAATGCAGATATATTTTTAAATAAAGTTTTTCTGTTCTTTGATTTTTCAGTAAACTTCAGAGACCAAACACAAGAATGTAGTTTAGCTGAGAAACAGCATGCACAGGAGAAGGAATAGGAGAAAAATCAATAAAAAGGTGTGTTGATAAAATGTGGGTACTAGATCTCCATCTTCCTGGGGACTCACTGGGAAACCATGGCCAGCACACCTCGGACCTCTCAGCCCCAGCGGGGCCAGCCCTGCTTGTTTCATGCTTTGGATTAAGAACCTGTGGTTACATCTAAGGCTCAGGGAACATCACAGAAGAGGGGTCAGGGAAATTAAGGAGTCAGGAGGAAAGGAAGTCTGCTTTGGAGACTGTGTCTGCTAGAATGACAGGGAAGCTACATCCATGAAACGTCAACAATGGCACTACCAACAGGCATGCTAACATGGAAAGGGAAAATCTCACAGGAGCCCATCCACAGACAAACAGTTATACAATTAACAACTGCAGAGAGAGAGAGAGAGAGACAGAGAGAGAGAGAGACAGAGAATGAAAGATAGAGAGAAAGAGAGAGATAGAGAGATAGAGAGAGAGAATGAGAGAAAGAGAGAGATAGAGAGATAGAGAGAGAGAGCTCTTCTCCAGGAGTGAACCCCCAATCGGTTATCTAATACCAATTAGGCATTCAGCAAGTTGTATTTGTGTGTGTGTGTGTTAGTGCATGCAAGTGTGAAAAACAATATGAAAGAAAAAAGAGACCATGAGTTTGAAATAGAAGGGTAGAGGGTATGGGAGCAGCTAAAGAGAGAAGAGGGAGAGGGAATGATACAACTATTTTAATTTAAAATACTGTAAAAAAATAATCTGTAGTGGCTGCTGAAGCTTGGATTGAAGAATCAGCTCCACTGAAACAAAATCTTGTGCACTTCGTGGTGACAACAGGAAAATATTTCCTCAGGATCAGCGCGTTGTCCGTTCAGTGGGCTCAAGGCTGCATCCCAAGCTGGCAGTCAGACTAGGCAATGTGCAGTAGTCCCTGCAGGATACTGGTTTTAAAGGAGTGAAAGATGCAAGACCGAAGGGACCCAGGCAGTAATTGAGGCCTGGCGCCATTCCGAGTCCCCAAAGAAAGGACAGGAGAGGCCATTGGTGAAATCGCAGTGAAGACTCCAAAATAGTGGAGATGCCAGGGCCATGGGATGATCTCCAAGGGTAGTGGTAGGTATAGAGCTGGCCCGAGACTGTGAGACAAACTGAGCGTACTCTGTATAGCCCAGCCGGGGCAGGGAGGTTTCCCAAGCTCTTTGGAGCACAGAATGTCACAAATGAGTCCCAGATGTTGGATGGAGCTATAGTATTTGGTTTTGTTTTGATCTTGTTCCTATATATCCTGGTTCTTTCCTGTTAGAATAAGAAATTATGTAATTTGTTTTGCTTTTTATGGCAGTCCAGAGTCAAAGTTTAAAGTGGTGGAATTTTTCAGACCGGGGCACTTTTCAAGTTGTGCTTTGTTTCCTGTGATAGCAGCATAGGGAGAACTGGAGGGCTATGGTTTAGAGTGAAGCCCTTGTATGTCAAGTTCTCAAGGGTTGGAGGATCTAGGTAGCTTCAGTTGTCAATGTGACATAGCCTAGGGTCATCTGAGAGAACAGCCTCCATTGAGATAGTTCCTGAGTGAGATTGGCCTGTGGGCATATCTGTGAAGAATTTGGCCTGAGGGCATGCCTGTGAAGGATTTTTCTTGATCTTAATTGGTTTGATAAGAGAGAGAGCTAGGCCCATTGCCAGTGACACCATCCCTAGGCAAAAGTGGTCCTGGATCATAGAAGAAAGCAAGCTCAGAATGATCCTGTAAAATCCAGTTAGCAAGCAGCATTCCCTTGACTCCCACTCTGCATCCTTGGCATCACCGACTTCTCCAAATGGAGGTAATGCTACCTGGAATAGAAAGCAATTCTGCCTTCCAGTTCCTGCACTGAGTTCCTGGCCTGACCTCCTTCAATGATGGAATGTGATCTGGGAAGTATAAAGCGGAATAAAACCCTTTCTTCTCCTAAATTGCTTTTGGTCAAAAGGTTTTTATATCACAGCAACGGAAAGGAAACTAGACTAGCCGGTTCACCTTTTATCTTGTGAAGTATTGTCATTTCTGCTATCTGTTTAACTGATCACTGAACAAAGCCTCAGAGCTTGTTAAGAAAGACAACTGGCTATTCTTTCCTCTGGTTTGCTGACTTTGCTTTTGGAAAAGCAGGTGCACTTTTTTTTTTTTTAAACAAGTGTCTTGCTCTTTCTGGATCCATTTTGTCTTAGTTAGGCTTTCCGTCACTGAGATAAAATACCATGACCAAAAGCAAGTACAGGGGAAATGGTTTCTTTCAGTTTCTGGCTGTAGGCTGGCCTGGCGGGATTTCAGAGCAGGAGCTCAAGGAGGGTACGTGGAAGCAGGAACTGAAGAACAGGTCATGGAGGAACCCTGCTTACTGGCTTGATCCCATGATTTGCTGCCCATGGCTTGCCCAGTTTGCTTTCTCATATCATCTCAGACCACCTGCCCAGGGGTAGTAATTCTTCCAGGGAGCTGCCCACCCCACACCATTGTTAATCAAGTAAATACCTGACAGACTTGTGAAGTGTGAACTCAGACATATAAAAACTGATTTATTAAGAGGTGTAATGAAAAGGGCAAACTCATAGATACAGAGTAAGGTTGAAGACTCAGCTGATCCCGCACCACCTCTCTGCTGCTTGGGCCTCCGACCACGCCAAGCACGAGTGAGAGCAAGAGAGTGAGTATGCTTTCCCCTTCCATTTGTTGGTCCTCAAGCAGCACACAAGGCCACAGCCTAAGTCCGGTACAAAGCTATGGGTGGAATGAATTCCCACAACACTTCCACCTTTTGTCTAAATAAGAAGATTCTAGACCTACTACAAAACTACACACAATAAGAACAAATATTGTTGTCCGGGAGAAAGAAATGGCAATAACATACACAAAAATAGAACTACAACCAATAGGAACAAAATCAAGCAAGAAGCATATACTAAATGTCCAGGCTATAGGTAACTGGCAAATAACAGATTATTTCAATAGCTGTCCCATGATGAGGAGTCTAAGTCTTGTACCTAAAATGTCTTAACTAAGATATGAGAGGATAGTAACTGTGACTATCTGGAATTTAACCCCATTAAAGACCTTAGAAGGAAAATAATATTACCTGAGTAAATAGGAAATGAAAGCAAGTGACTTCCAAAAGGAGGAAGAAATGTCACAAACAACTGGTTACCTGGACAATCACCCAAAGTCTCTCTGTAACTTTAGGGCATCCAACTTTGGTTATAGGTCAGAGTATCTGCCAGACTATTTTCAGAAGCAGGAAAATTCAAAAGACTGTCCTACACTGTCTTGTCAAGGTTCAGCAATAGCTTTTCCTTGTATCCTGTTTGTCCAGTTTGAACTGCATGCTTACTATCAGCAGTCACTGATAGGCCAGTTTGCCAAGAAGGAAACAAGCTCCATCTGGAGTGTCTTCAGTGCCCATCATTCTCTTGGGAGTAGATCAGTGCTACCAGAAGCAGTCATGTCTCATGTTGACAGAATTTTAAATTATTGAAACATTTAAATGTCATATTCTGTAGGTCTTTGAAGTGTTTGAAGATTACCTATCAATGTGGAGTACATCTCTGTGCATCTAGAGATTCTAGCTAATGTAACTATTATAAGTATGATAAACATGGGTGACTATTAACTTGTAATTCTTAATAATCTATATAACTTTAAGACTAAAGCTTCATATTATAAGAATAAATAATCTTTAAAAAGATGTGCAGCATGAGGACAATGACCTTGAAACTGTAACAATATATAAAAATATCTTGATCAGAGGTAGAAATGTATAGTGTAATATGACAAAAATATCCTTACTTTGTATCAATATATAAAGTATCTTAAGCAGAAGTATACACACAGTATGACAAAATAATTTTATAATTAGGTAAAAAAATTGTAGACAGAAATAGTAAATATAATAAGTATAATTTTGAATTTGTATCAATATACAAATTATCTTAGGATTGCAAAAATAATTTTACATATGTAGCAATATATAAGAATCTATACAAATGTAAATTATTTATGGCCATAGTTGCAAAAACAGTTTACAAATAGATACACGCCAGTAAGAAGCCTGAACCAATGGCTAAACAGTTTGCAAATAATTTAAGTTTCTATGTGATTACTCAGGACTGGGTGGCTGAGAAAAACAAGTGCAGTCTCCAGCTATAGACCTGCCTATAGAATTCTCACACAGAAACATTTTCTTGGTCAAAAGTCCCTCTTCCCAGATATGCCTAGGTTTCTATTCAGTTGATAGAAACCATCCAGCATAATTCAGAACCCGAAACTTATAGGAAAGAGCAAAATGGGGTGTTCTCGGGGGCTCAGACAGTGTGCAGAATCTTGAGAGTTTTGCTGTCTGGGAGTTCAACTAGGGAGCAAAGAAAACAGACCAAGTGTCATGTCCTAGATCTTGTCATCTTCAGTGTACGTCAATGATTCCCGATCACTCAAGGGAGGTGAGTGTCTGGTTCCAATATTCATGCACTCTGAGGACAAAGAGAAAATCTCCGAGCAACAAGGGAGGTAACATGCAAATAATACTATTGGGATGAGTGATGACCTCTCTCAGATTCATCTCCTTGGAGAAAGGGGAAGTCCCAGAACCATAAAGGCATGGACAGAGGTTTTTTGGAAAGCATTATGAGTCAAGGGAACCCTGAGTTAGACTAGCTTCTTTATTTGAGAACAACCAATTGTACATGCAAGGACTCCAGAGCTGCCTCACGAACACGGCCTTCATATAAAACTCCCTTTAATACCCATACCAACTGAATAATAAACAGATCAAGATACAGGGATCAAGAACGTTGAGCTTCAAAGAGGAGATTCTGAAATGAGCTCTCCCCTGGGAAGAAAACAGTTGCTGTCGATCCACTCTGGCCAAATGTAATTAAAGTGCTTAACATTGCCAAACTTGAGGACATAGCAAGCAAAATTGTAATAAGAAAGAAAGTGAAGAATAATCATGACTTGGGGCAGCTCTGCTGATTTCTCAGCTTGACGTGTAAGATGCGGCGAGTGTGTTTCAAAATGCATTTGCTTTAAGTTCCTGAGAACTAAGAGATTTTCTTCAATTGCTCTGTTTTCCTTGTTTTCTGTCTTGAGATATTTTTAAGTTAAGGTCGTAGTACTTCTTCTTTTAACAGTGCTTTTGTTAAAAAATGCAATTTTCTTTATTATAGAACCGTGCTGTGACTTCTCCTCCTCTTCCATTTTCTTTGTCTCCTCTCTTGCTCCCTCATTATCATAGACAAAGGTCTGAGAAATACTATTTTCCATTTTTTCTTCCTCAACACCTAAAAACCAGGACACAGTGCCAGCAAGACAACCTGATAGACCCACATCTTCAGTTTTAGGGTCCACTCCCTATGAAGCCAGGTAGCGTGTTGTGAGGATGCAGAAACCAGTGCATGCAGGTACCAGGTATCATGTGAAGTTCTCCAAACGTGCTTTTCTGCAAGCAGAGTCTATTGATGCAGGAAGAGGCCCCAGATCTAGGGCGCACAGCTCTTGCTTTGGAGATGTGCAGACAGAGGGACGGTTTTCTAAGGAATCTGCTGTTTGCTTGTCTAAAATTTTCAGTTTTTTTCTTTCTTTCTTAGAAATGAAAACTCTGGGAATCATGGGGAAAGAAGAAGTAGGAACTAGCAAGGACCCAAAGAAATCTCCAGGTGAGGGGTCCGTACTCTGTTACCTAATCAATTATGAGATTATCCCAAGCACTGTCTTGTTCACCTGCCCTCAGTTAACTCTACTGTGCTCCATGCTGTGCTCCAAGACTGCTGTCATAGACTCTCATGAGACAGGTGAGTTGGCCTGTCATGTTTCCATATGCTATGGAGAAGGTCCCTTTGCATTCCTGAGTTTCTATTCCTCATGACCAGTTTGAACTGCTTTATTCTCCTTTTGGGACAGCAAACTCTAGACCAGGGCACAGTAAGCATTTTATGGGCATGTCTTTGAATGTGTGCTATGTCCTTTATAGCCTTGTTCAGGGCCCCCCCCCAATTCAAGATTGCTGAAGGACCTATAGTTTGAGATCCTACACTTATGAGAGTGTACGTGTTTTCAGGACCACCTTTGGTAGGTAGACTTACACAGGTGTGCCTCAGATTTCCTTAACATCATGCAAAATGGGCTTGATTTTTCCCTTCTTGGGCTTGATTTTTACATCGGGAGTCCAACATATGCCAAGATACTTCTCCAGATGGCCAGCAGAAAAGGCCACGAATCCTAATTCCTAGGTTCTTTGTTAAGATGTTAGGATGCTTACATTAAAATTTAGGGTGAAAAACCGAACTAGACAGTGGTCTTTCGGATTTATCTATCTACCATCTATCCACCATCTATCTTTTCAGAGCCTGCTGGTTTCTGAATCATCAACAATTGAAATGCAAAGCAACCCTAGCTTCTTCCTGAAAATGGAGAAAAATTTACCTCTTTCACTTCCTGAGAGTAAGGAAATGTCTACAAACTCTCTCCTCATTGACTCTGGGAGGAGTTTATATTCATTCAACCCTATAAAAGTCTTCTTATGGAGAGCCATAGCAGCACTTTTGGTACCCAGTGCTGAGATAGATCTTGGAGAATAGTGGGTTCAGGGCCTCTCAGTTTTCTAACTTTGGTATCATTTAATCACTTATTCATATATATATATATATATTCAAAATATTTTATAACAATCCATGATTTTTTAAAAACAATTTTACAACAATTTCATGCTTTATAATGACATCATCAAGTACTGTTAAAATATGATACATGTATTATATTTTTAAGTTTTTAAGTTTCATATTTTAAAATATGAAATTTACAAATGCTTTCCAAAGTCACATTGAAACTAACACATGGTCTTTAAAATAAAAGGCAAGGGATGGCACATTATCCAAGTTCACTGGTTCACACTCGCTACTGCCGGGAACTCTGCCCTTAATCATCTCTATCTATTGCCCTTGTAGAAACTGAACTTCAGACAGTGCAAGATGGCTTTCTGTCGCAGTGACAAGCACCTGAGCAGAGCAACTTTAAGGAGAAATGATCAGTTTTGGTTCTGTATTTGAGAGGTTTTAGTCCAGAGTCAGAAGGATCCAATGTTTTGGGCCCGAGGGAGACAGAATCTCATGATGGTGGGAATATGTGACAGGGAACACTCACTTCATGGTGACCTGGGGGCAGAGTGGCAGGAAGGATGGAGTGGAAACAAGGTTTATCTTTCGAGAACATACCCTGAGTGACTCACTCTCCCAACTAGATACCACCTTCCATAGTTCCACCACTGTCTGAGTTAGGGTTCCTCTTGCTGTGAAGAGACACCATGACCACAACAACTCTTATAAAGGAAAACATTTATTAGGGGCTGGCTTACAGTTTAGAGGTTTAGCCCATTGTCTTCATGGTGCTGGAGAAGGAGCTGAGAGTTCTACATCTTGATTCACAGGCAGCAGAAGCAACTGTGTACTGGGTGCAGCTTGAGCATATGAGACCTCAAAGTCCATCCCCACAGTGGCACACTCCCATAAGGCCATGCCTACTCAAATAAGGCCACACCTCCTAATAGTGCTACTTCCTATGGGCCAAGAATTCATATACCTGAGTCTATGGGGCCATATCTATTTAAGCCACCACAACCACCTTTCACAGTCTATTCAAAATTGAACCCAGCAGTGGTTTAACCCATCAGTAAAATCAGTGTCTTCATGGTCTAATCACTTCTTAAAAGCCCCACATCTAACTACTGTTTGCAGGGGCACCAAGTATTCACTACACAGCTCTTTCAGGGACAGGATCATTTTCCATCTATAACGAAGTGACATTGTAAAATCCCTTACTTAGACTGGGCATGCCTAGCATTCCAGCACTCAGGGTTGGGAAGACAGAGGTCAGAAGAGTGTCACAAAATTGAGACTAGGTCAGCCCAGTCAACATGGTGAGTTTCAGATGATCCAGGGGCTACATCAGAGTCCTTCCCCCCCCAAAAAAAATCCTCTAAAATGAGTATTTGGACTTCTGAGTGGTTCAACAAAGATGAGAAGGTTTGGAAAAATAGTTTAGAAGATTGTGGAGATGAGAGGATGTTAGGTGTAGGAGTAGAAACCCTGGGCTACAGGGTCCTAGCTCACAGTCTAAGGAATACATAGAGTTGCATGTGATCCTTAATGACTTTGAATGCATACAGATTTGGTGGGAGGGAAGGGGAGAGGCTTCCATCAGAAGCTGAAGACTACCACTCGGTACCGTGAACTGTCTGCTTCTCTGAAAGGGCAGCAGCAGCATTTTATAAAGATCACTCTGGTGCAGTAAGCGAAGGGGAGTAGAGCGGGAACAACACGGCAGAGAGAAAGCAGGAGGGGACTGAAGCAAGCCCAGAGGAAGCTCCCGAGCTATATTTTTGAGAGCCATTGTTTCAGTGTAAGCGTGGACTTAAGAAACTGACTAAAAGGCAACTAGTATGAATTTTCTTCATGTACTCCCTGAAGATCAGAAACAGCGTTATACAATGAGGGTATCCAACAACTCCAGCTTTAAAAAAACGTGTGCTTTTGGTGCTAGGTTCCACTATATTGTTCTACTTCTTGCCATCATTAGCCACTAGTTGAAACTCAAACATGGAAACATAAAAGGATACTCCATATGCTATACTTATTTTCTACCTATTCTCTGATCTTTCTAAAGTTTGTTTTTATTTTAATATTCTATTAATTATAATTATATATACATATATGCAGTTACAATTATATAATTGTATAATATACAATACAAAATATGCAATTGCAAATGTAATTATATTACAACCTAATTATATTTTTCTCTTTTCTCCCTTTAAGCCCTCCCATACTCCTATCTCCACTCTCCTTCAAACTCATGACCTTTTTTTCCCTTAGTTGTTATTGCATGCAAATATTTACATATATATGGGTGCACATACTCAACATATACATATATTACTATTTATAACCTGTTAAGTGATGTGGACACCTGCTCATAGGATTGTTTTATTGAAATAATGGGGAAAATTATTTATTTGTTTACCAAATGCTTACTGAGCATCTATTATGATGATGGGTGATGAACACTAAAATTATGCAGAAGGAAAAGTCATCCCCTCTGTATGCTGTGAATGTGTTTTATTACCATTGGTTAATAAATAAGCTGCTTTGGACTATGGTAGGGCATAATATAGAAAGGCAGGAAATCCAAGCAGAGATAGAGGAGGAAAGAAGGTGGAGTCAGGAAGATACCATGTAGCCACCCAAGAAGCAAGAGGTAACAAACCATTAGCCTCGTGGTAAAATATAAAATAATAGAGATGGGTTAATTTAAGATGTAAGAGCTAGCTAGAAATATATCGGAATCACTGGCCAAACAGTGTTGTAATTAATATGGTTTCTGTGTAATAATTCGGGCCTGGGTGGTCAGAAAATGAAAACACAATCTCTGTTTACAGTTTTGATCTTACAAAAGTCATAATCAACTAGAAGCAATAAAAAAGATATATGTATCCATCTACATACATACATTTAAGCATTGAACAACAAGTTTGAAGAGGCAATATCAATCACACACCTAATGATGAGTTATAGACCATCTTGTGACAGCATTTCTGAGGAGTCAGTGTTTCTCTCTTTCCCCAGGATCATTGTCCTCATTTTTCATTGCTGTTTATTGAAAAGTTGAAAAAACAGATCAGTCAAGAGATGATGTAGGAGAGTGAACACAGAAGGAGGCAGCCACTTGGGGGACTTGATGAATGGTAGAGCCTTGACTTTGAGTGAATGGCTTTGCATCTAACACAGATTGCCACTGGTGGAAACACACCACAATCATCATTTAATTTTTTGAAGGTGACATTGATGTTCAAGAAATTGCTTCATAAATAACTGGTTTCAATAAATAATGAAGACCTGTTCTATATCAGGATAATTGCAACATGATTATAAATTTCTAAAAATTCAGGCGACCCAGAGTGGGTGAGCTGGCTGGTCTTAGGAAGTCTCAGTAGCATGTAATACAGCAGAAGGCTAAGACTGTGGGCTGAAAAAACAAAGACAAACTCAGTCTGGGAAAATCAGGAGTAGATGGGAGACTTTGCCTTTTGTTTTCATTCAGAAAAATGTGTAGTTGCTTTCTGGTGAGACACAATGTCCCTCTGTTAAGACCTGCTAACACATTTATATGCAATTGAATCAATTGAGTTAAATAGACCAATAGAATTAATTTGGCAAGAAGAAAATTATTTCTTTTAAGTTAACATCTCTTATTCTATCTGGCTGCTTTAGGTATCTGGATATAAAATGTCAGTCGTTAGATTTCTATCATTGGGAAGAAGTGAACCAGAGGAAAGTTGGTGCCTCACGGCGTTAGAGGTTTCACCCTGTTGTCCCTTGGCCTTGTCACCTTTGGGCCTGTGGCAAAGCAGTTCATCACGGGAGGAGCACATGGAAGGAAGCAGATCACCTTACAGCAGCCAAGAAGCAGAAGAGAGAAAGACAGCAGCTGAAATCTCAACACCCTTCTCAAGGGCAGCCTTTTTGTGTGATGGTTGGTCCTGGCATCAGCGGGACTGGATTAAGAGATGCTGAAGTCAGGTGGAACTCATCTCCATCTGTGAGGGAGTTTCCAGAGAGGGTTGACGTGTAGGACAGTGCTTTGGGAGTGGATCTCGGATGTGCTTGGCGCTTGCCCCTGTCCTGGTGGACCAGATGGGAAATCAGAAGAAGGTCATGTGCTTGTAGCTGCGAGCCCCTTCTTTCTGAGTGCACGTATTGCTGCTCTGGCCTCTGCTGCCGTCGGACTCCAGTTCCTTATAGCCTTTCAACGGGGATTTAACAGTAGTGCCTCCCCAGGGAAACAGCTAGGTTTTCAGTGCTGGATCCAGACTGCTAGGGCATCCCTTTTTCTCCATCACAGGATTTTCCATTCTCTTCCTGGCTCTCTTTCTTTGCAGCATGTAGACTGTCATTGTTGAGTTACCTAGCCCATATTTTATAAGCCAATCCATTCAATTCCCTACTATGAAACATACTCACTTCCCATTGGTCCCATTTATCTACAGGAAAGTGACTACAAATCTCTTGATAAAAATTCCTGTCACTTGACTCCATCTCTTAAATATACCTGCACTTCTTTATGACACCACAGGTTGGGAACTGAGCTTTTAATACGTGGTTCTTTGGAGGATAATTACTTCCCACACTGTAACAAGGCATGGGGACATGTACTTTCGTTATGAAATGAGAGCACTTATAGTTACATGCAGAAGAGGTGGAGTCAGGGAAGGGTGGGGCATTGGGTGGGGGGGTGTTGACACAGTCGCTGGGCCGACATAATGGAAACATGGCATAACTTCACTGAATAAATACTTTAGAGAGCTTGCTTAATGAGAATCTTCCAAATCTCCATCACTCATTCCTGAAACTAGAATAATGAAAACTTCCTGGATTTAAGGTAGTGTGTCTATCTCTTTTCTTTGTCTTCCTCTAAGTAATATGTCTACAATGATCAAATCCCCTCTGTGCTGCTCAAGACTGCTTCTATCACCTCATAAAGATAGCTCATGACCAAATAAAAACAAATAAAGGAAAAGATAATGAGGTGGAATTTCCCTGCATTCTGCAGCATCCAAAAATGTAACTGTGAGTACAG
>LOEQ01013938.1:7412-26849 GCA_001685075.1 Bramus lutescens | reverse complement strand
TCCAGTTGCCATTAGAAAAGTTTCATTGGGCAATAGATTTGAACATTTACAGAGACTGAAATTCAGACATTGTGTAGAGGAAGTCATGATTCCCCACTGTATGCAGTATATACCAGTGGTTAATAAACTGTCTTAGGCCTGCAGGACAGAATAGATAGGTGGAGAAAACTAAACTGAAGCTGGAAGAAAGAAGGTGGTGTAAAGGAGAAGCCATGTAGCCCCACTGGAGAGAGATGCTGGAACTTTACCAGTTAAGCCACAGCCTTGTGGCTATACACAGATTAATGGAGATGGGTTAAATTAATATGTAAGAGTTAGCCAATAAGAAGCTAGATCTAATGGACCAAGCCATGATTTAATTAATACAGTTTCTGTGTGGTTATTTTGGGGCTGAGCAGCTGGGAACTAAGTAGCAGCCTCCTACAACAAATCGGCAATCCAACATGTGCTAGCTAAATCCGCATAAATAAAACCTTAGAGGGCTTGGGAAGAAATTCTAGACACTAAAAATTAAGTTAGCAACATTTTTTGATGGACTCTGCTTGCTGACTGCATGCTGCAGGTCCTTTAAGAGAGGTCTTCCTGATTCAGTGGTAGCAGAAAAAAAGCTGTATGATTTTGAAATGGCGGGTTCCTATGTCATTCTGCCAGTGTGAAGTCTGACAAGTTCTGACTATGAAACATTTAAATGGGGTTTGTGAGCAGAGTGCATCAACTTGCTTAATGGCAACATAGACCCTCTGTGTACTGAAAATGGGGCAATGTGCTTTTAAAGGCAGAGAACATATCTCTGCCCTGTTGGACTGCACAGAGCAAGAAGAAAGGACTGAAGAGTTGGTCTTAACCACACCAACTTACTGTTAAAAAAAAGTTCTACTGGTCAAAAAATAATTCCAGATACACAATAAAGACAGATTCAGATGGTAAAAAAGTCAGGTGTTTGAAGGTGTGTGGATTAATAATTGGGTCCTCAATTCAGTTCCATCGGTCTTCCTTTTGTGCCAATACCACACTATTTCAGGACTGTAGCTCTGCAGTAGAATTTGAAGTCAGGGATTGTGATGTCTCCAGAAATTCTTTTATTGTACAGGATTGTTTTGGTTATCCTGGTTTTTTTTTTTTGCCTTTCCATATAGTCACAAATAGCATAAAATATCTTGGAATAACTCTAATCAAACAAATGGAGGACTTGTATGACAAGAACTTTAAATCTTTGAAGAAAGAAATTGTTCTTGGGTAGGCAGAATTAACATATTTAAAAATGGCAATTTTCCAAAAGCAATCTACAGATTCAATGCAACGCCCATCAAAATTCCAGCAAAATTCTTCACAGACCTCGAAAAACAGTATTCAACTTCACATGGACTGTTGGGTGGAAGCCATGCTCATCACCTCAACTCTGCTAAATACCATGCATTACACAAACCACTTTGTCTGAGTAAACCCTAAATCTGCCATTCAGTGTGCTGAGCAGCCTGGAAATATTTCCATGTATGGCAGCAGGAATCTGTCATGCTTTCCTTCCTGTGCACATCTAGCAGATGCGATCCAGCTCCTTTCCCAGAAAGACGTGCTGAGTAGCAGGCATGCTCTCAGCTGCTTTCCTCAAAACCATGAGAAGGCATACAAATACATGGACCCAATGTTTGCGCATGTCCATGTGGTTTAGCCTCAAATGTATGGGTGTCATTTTGTAAGGGAAGATTGTTTGCTCATTTCCCAGCCACTGAGACCTGCAATAATCACACTTAAAACTAAATTAATTACAACATTGTTTAGTCAATAGCTTAAGTATATCTCTATCTAACTCTTATTTATTTATTATGAAGAAAACCATCTGTCTGTTTTCGTTATGCATACCAATCCAAATTCCCACTCCCTCCACTTCTCCCATTTCTTCCACATACCCTCCAACCCCACCCCCATCCAGTCCTCAGAGAGGGTAAGGCACATTACTTTGGGGAAGGTCCAATGTGCTCCCTAAAATATCTAGGCTGAACAAGGTATCCATCCAAAGAGAATAGGTTCCCAAAAAGCCAGTACATGCAGTAGGGAAAAATCTTGGTGCCACTGCCAGTTGCCCCTCAGTCTGTTGTAGCCATGCAAATGTCAACCACATTCATCAGGACTAGTTTGGTTCTATGTTTGTTCCTTCCCAGTCTGGCTGGAGTTGGTGAGGTCCCATTAGCTCAGGTAGACTGTTTCAGTGGGTGAACCTATCATGGTCTTGACCTCTTTGCTTGTATTCTCACTCTTTCCAATCTTCAACTGGACTTTGGGAGCTCAGTCCATTGCTCTGATGTGGGTCTCTGCCTCTGTTTCCATTAGTAGCTGGATGAAAGCTCTATGGTGATATTTAAAATATTCATCAGTCTGACTACAGGGCAAATCAAGATCAGGCCCCATACCCTTTATTGCTTGTGGTCTTAGCTGGGGTTATCCTTGTAGATTCCTGGGAATTTCACTAGTGCCAGGTTTCTTGCTAATGCTATAATGGCTCCCTCAATCATGATATCTCTCTTTCTTTGCTCTCATCTCGACTATCCCATTCCCTCAAGTTGTCCTTACCCTTACCCTTCTCTCCCCTTTTTCCCCTTCCAACCTCACTTCTACCCCCACTGCAATAATCCCAATTTTGTCAATTGATCTTGTCTGTTTCGACTTTCCAGGCGGATCTATATATGTTTTTCTTAGGGTTCACCTTATTCCTTAGCTTCTGTAGGATCATGAAATATAGGCTCAATATCCTTTGTTTATAGCTAGTATGCACTAATGAAAAGGCATGGAATGGATTTGGTAGAGAGGTATGCAGGATCTGGGAGAAGTTGGAAGAGGAGTAAGAACAATCAAAATAAACTGTATAGAGTTTTTCAATTAAAGAAAAGCAGGAAATGAAAAAATGAAGAAAAAAGAAAAATCAATGACTAATAGATTAAGGACTTCATCATGAGACTCTTAGACATCTTTGGAATAGAGAATGCAGTGTGAGGTGTAGGAAAAGATAAGGGCATTATAAATATGGTGTTGGAGGCATATTAAATTGAAGAGTCATAGTAAATGAAGATAATGTGTTTCTGCACAATAAAAAACTGGAGATCAACTGAAAGTAGTATATTGATTGGGAGAAAATAATTACCAGCTATACATGTGGCAGGTGATTAAAATTTAGAATATACAAAAATTAAAAACTCAAGTAAACAAACAACCTAATTTTAAAAAATTGCCACTGTAGAACTGAATAAATTTCGATAGCATACATGTATCATACTTTCATTATCCATCAGTTGAAGATATCTGTACTGTTTCTGTTTCTAGATATTGTGAATAGAACATCAATAAACAAAGATAAATGTGAATCTCTCCAGTCAGCTAAATGTGCTGAAAATGCTAAACTTTTGTAATTATCCATATACAAGTGAATATCACAATCCCTAGGAAGGATTGAATAGAACTTGACCCTACCATAAAACCACTTCTGCTTTTCATATTAATCAAAATTCAGAGAGTAGACACATCATTGTTCTTGGAGTAACTGAAACCAATAGATTAGTAAGCAAAACATGGATGTTTTACACAACTAGAGCAGGCAACACTCTGTCTAAAATATTGGATACATTATTAGATCCCACTTACTATTGCCACATTTGAAAACCAAATTACTTATCTCTAGGAGTCCAGTAACCTTAGACCAATAAGGACCAAGATTCCCTGGAGTTCAAAATTTGTGTTTCAAAATCATATACAGAAGATCATCAAACAAATAGCTGCCAAATTCAGAACTACAATAAATGAAGGAATTAGAAATGCCACCAGTGGCTTCATGATCAATGATGATCAAATAGAAAAGGGCATTAGGAAGAGATCTCACATATATAGAGAGGGGTTGAGGTAATGATAGTAACAGGTACTATTTTATTTTACATAACAAGACCAAATGAGTGAACAGGCATAAGAACATGGACTGCTTTTCTATTGACTTGAGGCAGCATTAAACATGCCACCTGCTTGCCATGTTCATATTGCTGGAGAATATTATTTTAAGGTATGTTACCTTTTACTACATTTGTTTAACTCTATGAATATGTGCTACTGTGCTTGAATAAAAGACCTGATGGTCTAATAAAGAACTGAACAGTGAGGCAGCAGAAAGTATAGGCAAGGCTGGCAGGATGAGGGAATAAATAGAAGGAGAAATCTGGGAAGAGGAGGAAGCTAGATCAAGGAAAGAGGATATAAAAAGAAGACTTCAGGGTCTAGATACCCAGCTACACAGCCAGACACAGAGTTAGAAGGAAAGAAAATGTGTACAGGAATAGAAAAAGGAAAAGTCCTCAGGCAAAAGGTTGATGGAATAATTTAAGTTAAGATAGGATGGCATAAACAAGCTAAGCCTGGGAATTTATAACTAAGAATAGGTTTCCGTGTGTGAGTATTTAGGATCTGTGTGGCTGGACCCAAAAACAGTAAAGAAAACAAGAACCAATGTATTACTTCTTTTTTCCTTGACACACACAGAATGTTGGCTGATGAAGTTTAAATTTTCCCAGAATATTGTGTGCATGTTCTAAATCCTTTTGCATGTATTCAATTATGTTGAGTTGGCATGTTGTATTTGGAAGCCATCATAATGTGTGATTTTCTAGTTTTATCCCACTAAAACCTACTGTAGGATGAGTTGGGGAGATGGCACTGCCATTAAAGGTTAGGATCACAGCCAAAACTTTCGAAATTATCCATGGCTTCTTGTTTCCTGGCTGCCCAGATCCAAATAATCACATAGAAACTATTTTAATTACAACACTGTCTCACCAATAGCTCAGGCATATTTATAGCTAGCTCTTGAATCTTAAATTAACACATTAATAGTAACCTGTGCATTGCCATGAGGCTGTGACTTGCTGGTAAGTTTCTGGTGTCTTTCTCCTTCAGCAGTTATATGGCATCTGCCTGACTCTGCCTTTTTTCTGCCTGCATTCGGTTTAGTTTTCTTGCCTCCCTAAACTGTGTCCTGTCATAGGCCAAAGTAGCTTCTTTATTAATCATTAGTAATAAAACATATTCATAGTATACAGAGGGGAAACCCACATCATGCATTTGTTTATTTTGTTTGTTGTTCTTTATATTCTTCCTCCCCCTTAGTGTAGGAAGCAGTGATCTGTATCTATAATTGGTCACCACTAGAGATCTCTGAGGTAAATTTGTCCTAAGAAGGAAATGGATAATTACTATGTCTTTAATGAGTTATATGGTATCTGGACTCCTAAGGGGTTCAGGGCCCCTAAGGCCCAGGAATGGTCACTGAGGGATGTGAGAAGGGATTAGCAGTTAGGTGATGACTAGAGAGGCCACTAGTCCCTGTGAATGCAAATAAAATTAAGGTGATCAGGACCCTGAACCTGAAGCTTTGACTCAGCATCAGCGTAGTTGGGTACATTCAGAAAAATAGACTATTGTCTTGCTGCCAATCCACATGAATTTCAAGTGCCATGCAGAACAGTTTTCCAGGTACAGTAGCATTCTTCTTTTCACTGTCTTCCAATAATTTATCACACTGTTCGCTTTTCAAGATCATCATATAACAGCATTAGTATTGATGGCTTCATTACAATTACTCATTATGTAATTTTCTCTCAAAACCTTAACACTTCAATCCAAAAGTAGTACTGTGAGATGGACTTCACTGTTCTACTGAAGTATGCTTACTATACTTTTCACTGTGGGGTCTTAGCAAACTTTAAACAGTGTCATACCCAAGATGATTATCCATTCTATCTGTACAAGATCACAAATCTCTGCTTTAGTGGTTATATCTGTGATCATTCCTGAGTGCAGTCCATCAAAGAAGACATAATATATCTAGGTGCTCATGTAAAATGATATCTCTATAATGAAAACCATTCCTTCTATGTACTTCAAAATCATATTCAGCTGTACCAACTATTAGAAATATAACATTTGTTATTTATAGGTGCTGCTTAGCTTGAGGATGGTGGCCTTAAAATCTAAGTAAGATATGTACTTCATGAGCCCATCATTGGTAATAGCTGATGGTGATTTCTCTGGATTGTGATCTATGTACACATGCCTCCATAACACAAAAGTACTATCCACTTCTAGGAGAAGCAGAAACTGGAGTTGGTGACAGATACCTGTAATCCTGGTGATTAGGAAAGAGTCGGGGTGTTGCATGTTTCAGGCAAGTCTTGTGTGTGTGTGTGTGTGTGTGTGTGTGTGTGTGTGTGTGTGCCTATGTATGTTACTTAGGATACTGACTGCATATATTAACGACTGATAAGATGACATTTGAAAACTGTCTAGAATATTGGGGACTCTGAGAAGAGTAGAGTTTATAGACTTCTATCTAAGGTAAAAATTCAAAATTTTTCTGTAATGTATTGTCCTCTTTCCCTAATTCATTCATCTAACTGAAAGAAGCTCATGAAAAAAAATAAAAAAGAAGCTCATGTTATGAAATGTTAGTTTTTTTACACAAGATCTGGAGATTTCAATGACATTTATAGAATACATTATTACCAACAATCATATATCCAAAATTGGTAATGGGGCTTAACACAGTTGATGTATAAATTAACCATCACATAGAGAATAGTCAACTGAGGAATAACTTAGGTGAAGATTTCAAAGTAACTTTGTTTCTTCTTTTCTATAATTGATAAAAATTTTCATCTTATTTGTTTTGTTTGCCAAGGCCAATTACATTTGTGGATTAAAGTGTATATATATGGCTTGTAGTTATCAGTATTATGGAAGAGTAATGCAAATGATTAGACCTAATGCTGCACATGTACCACATTAAATATCTGATGTTCATTATATCATGTAAAATTTAATGCAAACTTGTCGATTTTTCAATTGAAATGGGAATTTTCTACCATTGAAGTTGAAGAAATATATATCAGTTTGAGCATCAGACAAAAAATTTTCACTAGACAAAGTCATACATCATTATAGGTACTGGCATTTGTTAGAGATTATGAAAGATTTTTAAATAAACAAAGAGTATGAAGCCATATAAGACCTCTAGTGCATGTAGATTACAATTGACATGAGGTAGCTTGAGGCACTGATTAAAACAATAAGAGCATTGGATATATAGAGAATGCTGAGGGACAAAGAAGAATGTCCTACCTAGNATTACAATTACTCATTATGTAATTTTCTCTCAAAACCTTAACACTTCAATCCAAAAGTAGTACTGTGAGATGGACTTCACTGTTCTACTGAAGTATGCTTACTATACTTTTCACTGTGGGGTCTTAGCAAACTTTAAACAGTGTCATACCCAAGATGATTATCCATTCTATCTGTACAAGATCACAAATCTCTGCTTTAGTGGTTATATCTGTGATCATTCCTGAGTGCAGTCCATCAAAGAAGACATAATATATCTAGGTGCTCATGTAAAATGATATCTCTATAATGAAAACCATTCCTTCTATGTACTTCAAAATCATATTCAGCTGTACCAACTATTAGAAATATAACATTTGTTATTTATAGGTGCTGCTTAGCTTGAGGATGGTGGCCTTAAAATCTAAGTAAGATATGTACTTCATGAGCCCATCATTGGTAATAGCTGATGGTGATTTCTCTGGATTGTGATCTATGTACACATGCCTCCATAACACAAAAGTACTATCCACTTCTAGGAGAAGCAGAAACTGGAGTTGGTGACAGATACCTGTAATCCTGGTGATTAGGAAAGAGTCGGGGTGTTGCATGTTTCAGGCAAGTCTTGTGTGTGTGTGTGTGTGTGTGTGTGTGTGTGTGTGTGTGTGCCTATGTATGTTACTTAGGATACTGACTGCATATATTAACGACTGATAAGATGACATTTGAAAACTGTCTAGAATATTGGGGACTCTGAGAAGAGTAGAGTTTATAGACTTCTATCTAAGGTAAAAATTCAAAATTTTTCTGTAATGTATTGTCCTCTTTCCCTAATTCATTCATCTAACTGAAAGAAGCTCATGAAAAAAAATAAAAAAGAAGCTCATGTTATGAAATGTTAGTTTTTTTACACAAGATCTGGAGATTTCAATGACATTTATAGAATACATTATTACCAACAATCATATATCCAAAATTGGTAATGGGGCTTAACACAGTTGATGTATAAATTAACCATCACATAGAGAATAGTCAACTGAGGAATAACTTAGGTGAAGATTTCAAAGTAACTTTGTTTCTTCTTTTCTATAATTGATAAAAATTTTCATCTTATTTGTTTTGTTTGCCAAGGCCAATTACATTTGTGGATTAAAGTGTATATATATGGCTTGTAGTTATCAGTATTATGGAAGAGTAATGCAAATGATTAGACCTAATGCTGCACATGTACCACATTAAATATCTGATGTTCATTATATCATGTAAAATTTAATGCAAACTTGTCGATTTTTCAATTGAAATGGGAATTTTCTACCATTGAAGTTGAAGAAATATATATCAGTTTGAGCATCAGACAAAAAATTTTCACTAGACAAAGTCATACATCATTATAGGTACTGGCATTTGTTAGAGATTATGAAAGATTTTTAAATAAACAAAGAGTATGAAGCCATATAAGACCTCTAGTGCATGTAGATTACAATTGACATGAGGTAGCTTGAGGCACTGATTAAAACAATAAGAGCATTGGATATATAGAGAATGCTGAGGGACAAAGAAGAATGTCCTACCTAGTATGGGGAATAAATTTAGTCATGTATGTGATAACTAATACCCTTTACATATGAATGCTGATAAACAAAACAAAGAGGGAGAACATGGAAGGAAGTGAAAATATACGAGATGAGCAACTCTAAATTGGGGGAGAGAATTTTAACCCCAGCATTGTTGAAAAGAGAAATTCAAGTGTCACTGTAAGACCCTAGGGAGGATATAACACTGGCATATTTGAGATAATTAAACAATGTTTTTGTCCCTGATAGGAGCTTTTTCCTCATCTTCAGAGCAACAGTGATAATGTAAAGAATAAATCAGATGAGAGATGATGGAACTCCTCTGTTAAATGTGCATATGAAGCATGTTGAAGGAGAAGAGAAGGGTCAAGAAACATAAGAATATGGACATGAATTAAATCTACTTATGTGTTCCAGAAAAGACAAGATGTGATCTTAATATATGGATATAATCTCAGAGAAAGGAATGGATAAAATAGGAGGAGAATGAAGGGGAGACTCTGTATAATGTGTGACAGTAGTTCAAGGTAAGGAAAAATAAAGGGGTTAAGTTCAGAAATTTCTGACATAAACTGGAATTTCTTTTACTATCCAATAAGAGACTGGAGAGGTAGGAGAATGAAGAATTCTTTGGAAGACAAGAAGGGAAAGACATGAATTTCTCTTGTAGCTTTTGAATTCCGGATGCCTGTCACACATGCATAGGAAAGAAGATCGTTAATGAATAGACATCTGAGTTTGAAATGATAATCTAACACACTGGAGTATGTGTGTTTTTGTTGAAACTTATATAAAATTATGATGACAAAATTTATCAGATTTTCAATAGCATCAATATACAAAATGACACAGAGCAAATTACAAATGAACAAACAACTGTTGAACAGGTAGAAGGAGAAACATTAGTACATCTGACTTTTGGTAGAAAATGCATAGATTTTTACTGGAAAAGTTGAGAGATAGAATCAGGTTAAGAAAAAGTTGAGAAAAAATCATTGATGATTATGATTATTACAGACATTTGGAGTTGGAGGATATAGTCACTTAATCATTGTCAGATATGTTTTTGTAGAAATATATCCATAATATAGTTCATATTTTTTTTAAAATTTGAAAGGGTCCTACTATTTTCTGCTTAGGAGACTGGATGATAAGAATGATAATGAAAAACCAAACTATCATCTCTTCTTTTATCCTCCGTGGCCTGCCCATATCCCCAGAGCATCAACACCTGCTCTATGCCCTGTTCCTGGCCATGTACCTAACAACTGTCATGGGAAACCTCATCATCATCATCCTCATTCTACTGGACTCCCATCTGCACACTCCCATGTACTTCTTTCTCAGTAATCTGTCCTTCTCTGACCTCTGCTTTACCTCTGTTACAATGCCAAAGATGCTAAAGAATATGCAGAGCCAGGATCCATCCATCTCCTATTTAAATTGTCTGACACAAATGTACTTTTTCATGTTTTTTGCAAACATGGAAAACTTCCTCCTTGTGGTCATGGCCTATGATCGCTATGTGGCCATCTGCTTCCCACTTCATTATACTAGCATCATGAGCCCCAAGCTCTGTGTGTGTCTGGTAGTGCTGTCTTGTGTATTTAACATGCTTCATTCTATGTTGCACACATTACTCTTGGCTAGATTGTCATTCTGTGAGGACAACATAATCCCCCACTTTTTCTGTGACATATCTGCTCTGCTCAAGTTGGCCTGCTCTGACACTTTTATTAATGAACTAATGATATTTGTCTTGGCAGGGCCCTTTATTGTCATCCCATTCTCACTCATAATTGTGTCCTATATACAAATTGTCTGCTCCATCCTAAAGGTTTCTTCTGCTCGGGTTATCCACAAGGTCTTCTCCACCTGTGGCTCCCACCTCTCTGTGGTCTCACTGTTCTATGGGACAGTTATTGGTGTCTACTTATGCCCATCAGCTAACAACTCTACTGTGAAAGAGACTGTGATAGCCATGATGTACACAATGGTAACTCCCATGCTGAACCCCTTTATCTACAGCCTGAGGAATAGAGATATGAAAAAGGCCCTGATAAGTATCCTTTGCAAGAAGAAAACCTCTTCATAATGGCATTACTGTGAGTTTTACTTAATTTCATCCAGAAAATATATTGATACTAATATTGCAATATGCATCCCTACAATTGAACCCACATCATAGACCATACTCCATAATAATTTCATTTGCAAAAGGCAGTTTTGCAAAGTAGTTCAGTTAGGGAAGTGGACCTTTGTTTCTCACTGATATTATCCACCATCTTCCAAGTGTGATTCTAGAAAGCATTAGATAAGAGTCACTGCTATATCAATATTTCATCCCTTAGATTCCTTTTTTATTTGAAAACAGATTTTTCTCTGCATTTTCTCTAATGCTTATCTGTGATTCTCTGCCACTATTTTCATCAGTTGTTTGATGGAATCTAACTGACACATTAGGCATTGTTTTATTTACTTTTTTCTGACCTGTTTGGTTCTGTCATAGGTCTTTTGACTTCTGGTTTCTCTTCCTTCTGAATGTCAACAGTATGGTTCCTCTCACAACATGGGTCTTAGACTGGACCACTTACTCTTAGTCATTCCCATTTATTCTGTGCCAATTTACCATGGCACATCTTGTTGGCAGAAACAACTATAGGTCAAAACTTTTGTAGTTAGTTTAGTGTCCCAATCCCTCAACTCTAAGTCTTAGGAGACACCTGCTTCAGACTCCATATCCTCTATTACTAGGAATCTTAGCTAGCATGGGCCTAATTGATTCTGGGGAATTTCCATTGCACTGTGTTTCTACCATGCCACTGAAGTATCCCTAGTTCCAATTGTTCCTCCCAATACAATCTCCCTCCATACTCCTCTCTCATTTTCAGATACCCACCTGCACTCACTCAATATCTATTATATTTCTCCTTCCAAGGGAGATTCATGCATCTACCCTTGAAACACCTTGTAACTTGGCCTCCCTGGATCTGTGGGTTGTAGCATGATTGTTCATTACTTGACAGTTTGTGCCGGTTTGAAAGAAAATAGACCCTAAAGGGAATGGCATATTAGGATATATGGACTTGTTAGAGTAGGTGTGGTCATTCTGGAAGAAGTGTGTCTGATGTAGGAGGGTCATCTGTCTATGTGTTACTTTCATTGGTTANGCTTAAATGAATACAATTTGTGTGTTGTTATTTCTGGGTATAAGCTAGCCAAGCGGGAGCCGGGTGGGACGAAAAGCAGGCCTGCTCTCCCCTATCATGTGTCAGTTTCAGGTCTCCTATTTTCAAGCTGTGCCCAATGTTGCAGTTCGCATCCTGATACCTGCTCATTAAGATGTAAATATCTCACCTCCTTCTCCAGCAGCATGTCTGCCTGTGAGCTGCCCTGTTCCACCATGAGCTTAATGGATTAAAACTCTGAAAGTGTAAGCTACCCCAATTAAATGTTTTTCTTTATAATGGTTGCTGTGGTCATGATGTTTCATCACAGCAATAGAAACACTAAGACACAATTAATATCTACTTACAAGTGAGTACATACCATGTTTGTCTTTCTGGGTCTTGGTTACCTTTCCCAAATTGATTTTTTTTCTAGTTACACCCATTTGTCTGTGGTGATATTTTGTTTGTAATCTAACAAATAAAGCTTGCCATAAGATCAGAGTGCAAGGTACTAGCTAACCATAGAGGCCAGGCAGTGATGGCAAGCACCTTTAATCCCATTACTCAGGAGACAGAGGCAGATGGATCTGTGAGAGTTGAAGGCTACCCTGAGCTTCACTTGATTGATCCAGTCTCAAAAAGAAACAGAGTCAGGTGGCTCACAACTTTGATCCCAGTACTTGGGATGCACATGCTTTTAATCCCAGCAAGAAGAAGGTGGAGGCAGGAGGGGATATGGCTGGGCAGAGAGAGGAATATGAGGCAGGAGACAGGAGTATATTGCATTCAGTCTGAGGATTTGTGGAGACAATATCTTTCCTACATTGGTCTGTTGATTTGGTCAAAGTAAAGGTTCTCTCTAGTGGTTGGCTCCTTTACTTCTCCAATGTTTTAGCATTTACCCTGACATCAGACTCTGAGTTTTTATCTGTGGTGGATGGGAGAGCAGGACCTGAGCTCATGAGCGTGGGAGAACTGGCTCTCCACTGCCAACAGTAGCATTAGATAGAGCAGGCCCTGCATTTCTCCAGGGCAGCACAATAGAGCACACCCTGTTGGTATGGGCNGTGGGAGAACTGGCTCTCCACTGCCAACAGTAGCATTAGATAGAGCAGGCCCTGCATTTCTCCAGGGCAGCACAATAGAGCACACCCTGTTGGTATGGGCACAGGTGATGGGGCCAAGAGAGGCATGAGAACAGGAATACTGGTCCTCCACCCCTGCCTCATCTGTCATGTGATGGTATGGGTGAGGAAAAATGTTCTCCCTCCCCCTGCCCCTTGCCACCTGCAGCGGGTGAGAAAGCTGGCACTGGGGGCCACAAGAGTGAGAGAACTGCCGTTCTCACCAGCTTTAGCACACGGAATGGCAGGCACAGCACCTCACCTGGGCAGCATATTAGAGCTGACCCTGTTGGTGAGGGCCCAGGTGAGCCAGGTCTATAGGCGTGAGAGCAGGAGAGATGTCACTGAATGCTCCCTGTATGCCATGTGATGACAAGGGTAAGAGAAATAAGCCCTCTCCCTACCGGTGGTCATCTGCGAGGCGAGAGCCAACCTTGGGGGCATGAGAACAGAAGAGCTGTTCCTGTCCAAGTGAGGCAATCCAGAAAGCCAGCCCTGCACCTGCCCTTGACAACAGTACAGCTGGACTGGTGGTGTTAACTGCAGATGAGCTGGACCCAAGGGNNNNGTGAGAACAGGAGAACTGGCCCTGCTCCTTGCTGTCTGCTACATTGGGTGAGCTAGCCAAGGCAGTGCTGGAGAGAACGCCTGGGTGATGATCAGGAAAAGCTACAGGCTGACCAACCCAGCTACCAACCAGATCCAGGACCAGGGCTACACAGTAGCCCACCCCAACACCCATGTCGTCAACGAACTGCTGGAGCATGTGAAGGGGATGAACCTGCACATCCAAAGCTGAAGGATCTCCATGACACAAGGCAAAAATAGACTTTCCCAGAGGAGTCCAGGGGAAAGTCCAGTCTTGAGGGTGTAACAGAAGCCAGAAGCTCAACCCAGACCAATGATTCACTGAAGTGAATACTTACTAATAAAGATGTGTGGACTAAAAAAAGAGAGAGAGATCCATTGTAATCCTGGAGATATGTGTGTACAAATTTCATAATAGCATTTTGTTTGCTGCTAAGTAATACTCCATTATGTAAATATCCCACTTTTTAACTCATTATTTTGCTAAGGATTGTATCCTATGGAAGGGGAGGAGAAACTGTTGGAGTCATAAGGGTCAAAAATACAAAGAAACCCACAGAATCATCATGGGCCCATAGTGTCTCACTGTAACTAATTGACAACCAGAGAGTCTGCATGGGTCTAACCTAGGTCCTTTACATATATGTTATAGCAGTATAACATTGTGTTTTATGAGACTCCTAGTGGAGGGAGAAGGGGCCATTGTTCCTGATAATTTTGGCTGCTTTGGAACCATTATCCTCCTACAGTCTTGCCTCATTAAGCCTTAATTTGAGGGGAATTTTCTAGTTTTATTGAAACATGATATGTGATGTTTGGTTTATATCTGTGGAAGACCTACAATTTTATGAAGGAAAAAAATAAGAGAGATAGATTAAGATTGGGGAGGGAGAAGAGTCTGAGTGGAGAGAAAGGAGGAAAAACTATTGTCAGGATTTAATATATTAAAGAATAGATTAATAAAAATTAAAAAGAAATGAAAATAGATTTTCTCATAAGAACCCTCTAACCACAGTTTCCTTCCTTCTACCACCCTTAGCTCACCCATTCCACACACAATGCACTCCCCTTTCATTTCCTCTTCAGAAAGGTGCAGGTCTTCAAGAGACAGCAACCAGATGTGACAAAAGAAGATACAGAAAGGTGAAAGGCCTCATATCAAGGCTGGACAAGGCAATCCCAATAGAAGGAAAGTCAACCACAAGCAGGCAAAATAGTTAGAGATACACCAGCTCTCACCATTGTAGTCCCACAAAAATATCAAACCAACAGCCCTAATATATGTGCAAACCCTAATATATGGGTGCAGACCCATGCAGGACCTGTGCTTGCAGTTTCAGTCTCTTTGAGCCCTGCTTAGTTGATTTAGTGTGTCCTCTTCTTCTAGTATCCACCATCTCCTTTGACCCCCCCAATCTTTCCTCCACCCCACCCCCACACAGGGTTCCCTGATATCCAAGGAGAGAAAACTGATGGAGACTTGTAGTGGCATTTCAATTGTATTTTAATAAGTAAAGACTGCCTGAAGATCAGAGAGTAAAAAATGTCCTACCTGTCAGCCTTACAGACCAGATTACGGCAACAGTCACTTTTAATTTCTGAAGCCACAGTGACATGCTACTTTAATCCCGGTTGCCACACTGCTTGCCATAGAAATAGGGTGGTGAATGCCTTTAATCCCAGTGGTGTATGACTTTAATCCCAGTCCTAGATACTAATATAAGATGGGGGAAAGTAGCTCTACTAGACAGTATCATTCTGAGATTCCTGGAAGCAGGATCACCATTACAGACTGTGTTCAAGGTAAGAGCCAGTGGCTGGCTGTTTTTGCGTTTTGGGTATTTAGGTTGAAACCCAGTTTCTGACCCTGAGTTTTTATTAATTGCACTTCAGAGATCTCCAATTTAGACTCTCTCTACATAATGTCTGGCATTTGATTTTTACAACTGCTCCAATCTGCTACACAATAAAACCTCTCTAATGACAAGTGGACATGACATTTATCTATAAGTATAGTAGAGTATCATTAGGAATCATTTAATTGATGCTTATCTAGGTGTTTTTGGTTCTAACCTAGTTTTCTGGGCTATTTAGTCCTGGTTTCTGGCCATATAGGCAGTGCAGGTCTTTGAGTTTCTGTTGTGGAGTGGGCCTCAACTTAAACCAAATTTTCATTGGCCTAAACTCCCACAAGTTCTAGACCACCATTGCTAGCACACCTTACAGGCAGAACAGATTGTAGGTGAGGGTTTTGTGATTGGGTTGGTATCCAAGCTTCACTTTCCAAAGCCTTCAGAATACCTTCCTTTTCCAAAGAGATTGGAATGTAAGGGTGAAGGCTCCAAGCCCCTATTAGCTCAACCTCTCCATATTTAATTAACTATGTGGATGTTGTCTCCTTCAAAGGGCCCCTGCTGTCAATTACCAGAGAGCTAAGTCTGTTGTAGCCTCAGCCAGAGTTGTTTGCAGATCACTATGGAGATTCTTAGACTAACAAATCAACCAAATGTAATAAAATCCCACCATGGGGAACACTGCCTGACTAGAAAAAGTGGCCTGTTCAGACTCCATATTCCCCATTACTGGGAGTCCTAGTTTTCACAGATTCCAGGAACCTTCCACTACACTAGAATTCCACATCGCCTTCTAGCTGCACACAATTTCCAACTCTCTATCCCTGCACTGTCTCTCTATCCTTCCTCCCACACCTGATCCCTCATGATCCACATGTCCCCAGTCTACCCCCATAATCTATTGCGTTTTCCTTTCCCAGGGAGATCCTAACTTTCCCCCTATAGCGTTTATCTTCCCATAATCTCTCTGGATATGTGTATTGTGACTTGATTATCATTTACTAAACAGTTAATATCCACTTATAAGTGAATATATACCATATTTGGTTTCTGAATCTGGGTTACTTAATTCAAGATAAATTTTTCTTGTTGTTACCATTTGTATGCAAATTTGATGATGCCATTTTTCAACAAATGAAAAATACCCCATTGTGTAAATGTATTCCATTTTTTTCTTTATTTGTTCTTCAATTGCGGAGCATCTAGGTTGTTTCAATTTTCTGGCTATAATGAATAAACCCATAATGAACATAGTTGATAGTTGAGAAATTGTCTTGGTTCTAGGACAGAGAGACCTTTGAATATATATCTGAGAATGGTATAATTGAGTCTTGAAGTAGACTGATTCCCACTTTTCTCACAATTTTATTATTTTATTCAAATGTCTGTATTAACCACACTATAATATTTCAAATATGAATAAATGATGTTTCATGATTCTAGGATGCCCCAAAGCTTCCAAATATTTCAAACACAACCTTTTTCTAATGTGTCCTCCTTTTCACATTTTTTTTCCTTTCCAATTTAAAAAAGAAAAATACGGCAGAGTTTCTCTATGTAGACCTGGCTGTCCTAGAACTCACTTAAGGGTGGCCTCAAATACACAAAGATTCACCTGCCTCCACCTCCCACAATCTTGGATTAAAAGCATGCACCACCATTTCCAAGGCTTCTTTTCATTTCTGTGTTGTCCATTCTGAACTGTWCTAACCATGAAAAAGAATTGAGATTCTCTTGYATAATGGTGTTGTTTGTACCATTTTTCTTTCCCTGAAATTATTAGCCAMCAGCCATTTAAAAGTTGCCTACACAAAATGATAAAAAAACAGAAACAGAACAATATTCATTATTTATCATTACTTTAATTTTCTTTTTATTTTGCCTGCAAAATTTCTTTTTTTCTTAATAAAATTTAACTTAATTAAAATATAATTATGTTACTTCCTCTTTTCCCTTTCCAAACATTGTGTCATTTTCTTTTTTTAGTATCTTTTTCTATAATTATTATTTAAAATGTTCTATAGATGTCTGTTAAGTCCATTTGATTCATTACCTCCATTAATTCNATTTTAGTTTGAAGTCAATTTTGTTAGAAATTAGTATGGCCACACCCACTTGTTTCTTAGGTCCATTACATTGAAAATCTTTTTCCAACCCTTTACTCTGAGTAGATGTATGTAAAAAAATGCTCTTCAACCACATTCATATAACATGAATGATTAAATGCTCTAATGTGCCATGAACTAGCTCTCTTACCTTGATTCATTCATTCTCCTAATTGTCCCTGTACACTATGATATAAAATATGTTCTTCCATTCTAGACTCCTTTGACTTCCCCATCATGGATACCTGATAGAAAAAGAAAAACCAATTTTCTTCAGTGGAACCTAACTGGGTATATTAACCATATTTCAGTGTAGGCCCTATGCTCATGAGAAGTAAGCCAACAACAACTGGAATCAGTATTTTTGTAGACTTTTGCCACATCTTGATTTGGTGGGAATTTTTGTCTTATTGGTCTTTTGTTTTTCTGTTTATTAGTCTATTTTTGTAGTTTATGTGATATGTGTGTATGTGTGTATTCTGTTTTTTTTATTTTTTAAGGAAAGAGAGAAAAGGCAGAGAGTGAGGTGGTAGAGAGAGGTAGGGAGGGTCTGGGAGAAGTTGAAAGAGTGAGAGAGTATGATTAAAATGTACAAATTGTTATTTCAATTAAATAACAAAAAAAGAAACATGCCTATTGGATCGAGGACTTCAACATGAAATGCTTACATGACTCTCAGAAAAATAGGAAATACACCTCGAGATATAGGCATAGGTGCAAGCATTGTAAATGGGGTGCTGGAAGTTCATTTAATTGACAAATGAAACTAAAATGTTTCTGTACCTGGGTTACCTCACTCAGGATTGTTTTTCTTAGTTCCATCCATTTGAATGCAACTTTCAAGATGTCATTTTTTCCCCACTGAGTAGTAATCTAATGTGTAAATGTGCCACATTTTCTTTATCCATTCTTTGGTTAAGGGACATCTAGGTTGTTTCCAGGTTCTGGCTATTAGAAAAAAATGGTGCCATGAACATAGTTGCACAAATGTCACCATATAACCTTCATCCAGTAACTGATGCAAACAGTTCAGTTCCCAAAGTTCAGTTGAAGAGTGGGAGAAATGAGAATATGAGCAAATAGATCAAGACCATGATGGGTACACCCATTGAAACAATCTACCTGAGCTACTGGGTGCTCACCAACTCCAACCGGACATGGAAGAACCCAGTGTAGGTTCAATTTAKTCCCTCTGAAAGTGGTTGACAGTTGCATGACTGGGACAGACTGCCGGGCCACATGCAGTGGCACAAAAATTTTTTCCCTACTACTTGTATGGTTTTTTTTCAGGTCCTATTCTCTTTGGATAGATAACTTGTTCAGCCTAGATACAGTAGAGAGGGCCTTAGACCTTTCTCAAAGCAATGCGCATTACCCTCTCTGAGGACTGAATGGGGGCTGTTGTGATGCAGGGCAGGTGGCGGGAATGGGAGGAGGAGAGGGAGTGAAAAATGGAATTGGGATGTAAAATGAAAAAAATAGTTTGTTGTCATTTTTAACAAAATGAAATAAAATAAATTAAAAACAACACATAAGGAACAAAAAAGGTTTCTGTACAGCAAATTTAACAGACAATAAATTGGAAGTAGCCTGTGGATCTGGATAAAATATTTGCCTGCTATGTATGTGACAGATAATCAATACCTAGGCTATGCTATCCTTGGGAGGCCTGCTCTTTCTTAAGGGAAATGGAGGAGGAGTGGATCTTGGGTACAAGGAAGGTAGGAGGGACAAGGATGACAGGAGTGTAGTGGAAGGGGAGAGCAGGCCTGCTTTTTGTCCCACCCAGCTCCTGCATGGCTAGCTTTACACTCAAAATGACAACATACAAATTGTACTCATTTAAGCACTGCCTGGCCCATTATAGCTAGCCTCTTCTTGGCTAACTCTCA